>BMAV01017166.1:13512-39963 GCA_019973955.1 Trichonephila inaurata madagascariensis | reverse complement strand
CCTTTTAATTTAGAACTTTTAATTTAGAACCTTTTAATTAAACCATTTTTTTCCCCTGGTCTTCTTGACTTTCGGTCGGCTTCTGGAAGATACGGCATGTAGTTGAGTTACAAAAATCAAATTCAGTTCCAGATCCACTTCTTCTAAAGACCAAAATTGTTTTCTTTGTATTAATTTTACTATTTATTACTTGGATTTTATTAGTTCGTAGTTAAGCTTTTTGTTGACGCTTCCACATTTTACACATTTTTGGGGGACAATGAAGCATATTATTTTAATCTTGCCAAAATTCTTAATATACTTGATACTATGACAAAACCGTTGAAGCGATATCTTTCAATGCCATAGAAGTGTGATCTTTGTGAGTAATAAATTTTACTTATTTCTGTTCGGAGGCAAATATAATATTTAAAAGAATTAAATTACTATTACATATCATCAGCCTGTGCTATTGTATGACCGAAATGCGAAGAATAAAAACTTAAAAAATTACGTTTAATAAGACCGAAGAAAAAGGAAAATGTATTTTATAAATTAATAAAAAAAGATATTTTGTGGCGTTATTTAATAAAACAAATTTTCCCTAAAAAAATAGGCTCACACTAATTAAAATTCACGAAAACTTAGTTAGAACTAGTAACTATTAAAATGTAATGGCATGAAATATGAAAATTAATAGTATTGGTAATTATTAGTTTTATTTCCAGCTTTCTTTTACATGCAATCATATAGATTGTCATTAAAGTAAAAAAACAGTGAAATTAGTATGGCAGTACACCAACGTATTTCAAACTGTGGGGCGCGAGCATATCGAAAACAAAAGATTTAAAAAAATAATTAATTTACTGGAATGAATTAAAACAAGATACTTTCAGCACAATAAAAAATGCACTTTTACTCTGATTTAATTTACAATATCATCTGTCGTCATCTTAAAAATAAAAACTTCTTCAATACCTAATTAGCTATCTTTGATCCTATAACCACATAAAAAAAAACTTTCATTTGATTTGCTGTAATCCTATGATGAGAGATTTTTTATTACGTTTTCTTTTTAAACCTAAAATACTACTCTTTCAGAGAAAAAACAAAACCCAGACCCAGAATCGAAAAAATTTAGGAAGATAAAAAATTCATCACTGGTATTCTTTTTGAAATACTAGCTGTAGGCAGCAGAATATATTTGCTCAACATATGTTTAATCTTCTAAGTTATTGGTACAGTTAGTTATGAACCCTCTCTTATGTGTTTGTTTCTCATTTAAGGAAGTTGTAAATAATGTATTTTTTTTTGGAAAAAAAATGTAAAAGAGTTTTAGGATATTTGGAAAACCACAGAGAGCATTTTGAATGATTTCATGACCAAGATTTATCTTTATGAGTACTCTCAAACATATAAAGCATAATGAAAAACGTTTTACACAATTTTTTTAGCAGTAACATCCACAAATTATATTGAATACACTTTTAACCCAGAAGTGGTTGCGCGGGGCACACAGATCAAGAAATCGCTAATTCTGGCAAAACTGTTTATTTGTTACCAAAGAAAAATTGAAAAGTCCTTGAAAGTAGGTAAATCTAATTTCTCTTAATTAAATTATTCACTGGGGTCCCTATTTGTATCGTGTACAATAAAAATAATTATATATAAAAAAAAAGAATTGGGGTGACTCAACCACCCCGCGAGGCCATTAACTTTAGCACCGAGTGTGTGCCTGCTCCCAGGATAAAACATTCTGAAGTCTTCTCGCTGTAAATATTAAAAATAAGACAATTATTCTTTATCGGAATTTTATATTATTTTTTATTATTTAACATCAATTTTAAATGCTCATTCTGTGAGGCTTAAAATTACAGTTCGCTTAAAACTAATTATAATATGAGCATTCATTTGAAAATATCATTTTACATTTTCGTAAGCATTGTCGCGCCTTTGGGCTTACTCTCCTGACAGTTCAGCTATTATATCAAGAATGTTTTAGTTTTTTTTTAAAAAATGAACTTGTGCGAAGAGCGGGTACTTCAGACAGTACACTTTTAATATATTAATGCTACACAAGGTATTTTATAACTAATTTATTAATACTATATTAAAAGCAAGTTTTTTTAATAAGTATTAGCGATTTCCATGGGCTTGTCTTGCAGAGGAAAGTTTTTCAAAGGAAGGTTTACGATTCGAAATTGACACTCTGAGTACTTTTTCTATTTTTGGCTGAGATCTATATTTTGTCTTCAAAGCAGCCACCGCATTTTGCAACTGTTCCAATTTAAAAATTCGAGAAAGAAAAATAAAATATATTTTACTTAAAAGTAACATAAATAAAATTTAATATACTTATATCTTATTAATTTGTACGGTTTATAAAAAGATCATATTGTAACTTAAGCGTCAAAGTGCATTATTATTGCATTCAATACAATATTATTGTATAAGGGGGGGCGATAAAAGTTGATTGAAAAGTGGGTCACCAGTATTGAAAGTTTGAGAAGCACTGCAGTACACATTTAAAGTTAGACAAGAAACTGACTTTGTGATATGATTGTCGTGAGGTAAATTAGTGGAAGTATTATACTTATAACACTTAAGATTATAATTTTACATGTATTGTTTTTACATCTATGTTTTACAAATACTTTTTTTTTTAAAAATCGTTAATACTTTTATAACAAATAGAAGTATTCAACAAATATAGTATGTCTTCACGATTCCAACAATCTGAAAAAAATCTTTGTATTGTTGATTTGTCTACCTTATGTATATATATATATATATAGTCAAAAACGTCGACTACACTTATTCCATTACTGCTATTATTCTATAAGCCACTTAAAAATTTGAATAACAATGCTTATAAAAATATTTTAAAAGCGTATTATGAAAAAAAAGAAAAAAAAAACATGATTAAAAGTGTGAAAAATAAACATTTTCCCTTTAAAGTGTTTTTTTTTTTAATTTTTGTTTTATAACTTTGTTGCTTCTAGAATAATGTTTATGAGAAAACATTATTAAAAATCTCTATGTTTGCATTCATTATATAATATCCCTCTTTTCTTTATTGAAAGTAATCCTCCCGATACTGTCACGAAGTTTAATTGGTGGTTCTTAAGTTAACAGCCAATGTTAACAAGTCAACAGATGTTTTTGTTCGATCAGCAGAGTATTTTCTTAGTCAAATTAAAAAAGGCTTTGTTTTATATTTCCAAGAAATATATTTCCTGGCATATTTTCTTCAGGTGGAGCTTATTTTTTCATGCAATTAAACGATTCATTACATCTTTGACGTATAGATGCTCTAAGTATAGTTTTCTACATTTATTCATTATATCTGTTTTATAATTAAAAAAAAAATCAAGATTGAATTTTGGAGAAAGTAACGTTATGGAATCTCCCTTACTCAGTTAAAAAAATCAGCAAAATTTAACTTTTATTTGTTATTTTTGTTTTCTTGAAATAATTCAAATACATATAAATAAATTCTAAAAAAAAAGTCTCCGCATATCACTTTAAACTTACGAAAAGGAAATAAAATATCTACACCAATCCCAAATCAGCTACTGATACGGACAGAATGTTTCCATTTTTAAGCAGCCAATCGAAAATTCATCTCTCGTACATATTTAGAATTCAGTCACATTCGAACCCTTAGAATAATACTTGACGAAAATAAAAAGATCAACATCGAATTTCATTCTTGAGGCGTAGGTAAAAGTGAAGAATCATTTCCGCTTATCCTTTAGAAGGCGTTGGTATCCCCAGCATTCCATCTGAGGAGTGATTTGTGCAGTTTCCTAAGGGCTATGGGCGTCACTGTCCATCAGTGTAACGCGTTTTGTCAACAGCGGACGTCACTGTCAACGATAAGGATTAGGAAAATGAATCACCTCTCCAACTCTCATTGACGTTTCACTCATCCTTTAAAAGATCGATGGTATACGATGGGTCTTTGCATCTATGGGTTACTTTGTCCACCATATATAAAGTGTTTGAATTTATAAAGCACTGTTCTTTTACCATTACGTTTCGATGAGGTACTCCACAAATATATCTATAAATAACTTATGCCACTACTTATGTTGTGATTCGTGTCTTTAATTTTAAATAACTTAAGGTTATTTTTTGAGTTTTAGATCAGTTCCTAAGGGATTTTTTTGTAATATGATTCCTTTAAGATTTTTAAAAATTACGTAGTATGTACAGTAGAAGGAAAATTAATTTGTTACTAATTAAGAATCAGTAAATTCTTAGAAAGATAAGTCCTTACTTTGTGTCAAATTATTTACTACGTTTGACACCCAATATAGATTTTAAAAAGATGAGAGGTAATGTTGATAGGATTAACCCTCTAAGCGGTCTGCACTTAAAGTCTTTCTATTCTGGAGATGCTTCAAAAATGCACCGCACATATTATTTTGCTTTCAGGTGGGGTTCTCAAAAGTGGTTGAGCCGTATTTATAAGAATGCGGCGAGGCCGCTTTTGGGAATTTTGCTTGAAGGCAGAAGAAGCATCTCTGGAATGGCGGAATTTTACGTGCTGACCGCTTGGAGGGTTAATGTTTTTTTTTTTTTTTGTCATTATTTTTTGGTTTTATGCTTCACTTTATTTTTTCACTGGAAGGTAATTTTTAAACACAAGCGGAAAGTCCTGGTAGCTTAAAATAAAAAAAAAAAATGTGCATTTTAAGAAAAAATTCCTAGTATTTGCTCAAAAAACTTGCATACAAATCGTTAATGAGGTTCATACTAGTTTCACTCAAAAATGTAATATTCGCTTAAAGTTACAATGCTCATAGATTCTGAGATAATATTTTGCTTTTTCTCTCTAAAGTTTCATTGAGGAATGGATTTGGCCACACATCACCAAAATATGCATGATACAATATTCTCTTTAGGTTGACTATTGCTGAAATGATAGCTACAACTATTTATCTCTGGATGCTATGGCTGAGAAAGAAAATAACAGTTGCAATCACAAGAGATCTAGTGCTGGCCCGTTAGAGGTCTCTGGATTTCCTTTCTGCGTTAGGTTAAGTATAGCAGGGGTCGGCAGCCTTTTAGCTGGGGCGTGCCAAGCATATCTACCAATATGATTCAGCGTGCCACACGGTAGGACATTTTTGAAACAATTCGATTCTCGTGATAATAAACGCAGAATTAATGAATAGAGGTCAATAATTTAGATATTTACACTTTTATTATACATTAATTTTTTATCATTTAAAGATACTTCTTAACATAAAAATGAACAGCGTAAAATATAAATGTTTTTTCAACAAAATTATAAAAGTTAAAATTGTACACAAGCATTACTAATTTTTAAACATATTTATTAAAATAAGAAATAGACAACATAAAATATAAACATATCCCTTCATTACAGTTAAATAAAAATTTTAATTCGAACCAAGTGCTTGCACCGCTCAACTTTCATATCACAAAATTAGGGGTATAATGTTATACTTTTTTTCAATTTGACACACAATTTGGTTGTTAAGCAATTGCTTTACGGAAACGAAATATTTTTCATATGAGGAAGTATTTTTTACTTTGATATGTAGAACCAAAAGCGGAAATCAGAGTACGTGCAATTTTTTTATGTTCAAACCATTAAATCTCACCATCAATGACATTCAATAATTTACAAGATAGCTGTAAATTTACCTTTAGAATTATCTTTTAGAGAGATTTTTTTTCGCAATTCCGTAAAGGTCCATGATTCTGAAAATATTTGCCAAATAAGATCCATTACAAATTTATGAACTTCCATCTATTGAAAAACTGGTAAATTTGTAGAGCAGTGCAGAGTACCACTGATAATTGTACCACGTACCACATGTGACATGCGTGCCATAGACTGCCAACCCCTGGTCTAGACCTTACCCTAAAAATTTATGTGCAGGAAATGTCATCACGCTTTCCTTATACAGATCAGGCGTATATTAGGTGGTATTTTGTCTCAATGTGAAGGGCACTGCTCAAGAAATCCATTCCTTAAATAAAGTTCATTGCAATTTCTAGAAAAGATTTATTTAAATCTTGTTAGTGATCGAGTATTATTATTTTTATATACAAAATAAAGGAAAAATATGAAACAAATATAAAGCTTGCTTGGGAACTAAACACTAAGGGTTTCGAGAGAGACATGCTCCTGACCGGAACATCTGCTTATGCAGCTCGGCTCCCAAAGTCACGAAAATTGAGGTGGGTACAGTAGGCATTGGCCTTTCAATCTGCTGTTGCACCACTGAGTGTAGTTCAGTTCATACTTTTAAATCTTAAGCCAAAAGGAACATTATGGACATTTCCTGCATTTGAATTCCTTATTTATTTTATTTTTCGTTTCGTAATCTTTACTTATGTCTAGAAGGAATTATATTTCCACCTTAATTCGGAACCTACTTATTACATCTAAGACTTCTCCATACAGAAAAATATTGTATACGTTTTAAAACAGATATTAATCAAAACTATATGCTACAACTGAAGTATTATGCTTTTTCTAAAAGAGAAAGTAAAGGTCAGCGAGTACTGCCCTATTTATAAGATATAAACATTTTTAAAAAAATACGAAAAGGAAAAGATTGAATCTAGAAAGTAATAGGATTTTATTTTTAAGGACAGCACATACTCACTTTAAAGTCACTAGACATATTTAAATTGAAATATTGTAATCGGATTACATTTTTAAGCTAATTATAAGATACTTTTAATTATAAGGTAAGTATGCTAAGAAAGACATACTTTTTGTAAAAGCATATTTATAATTAGTGGTGTAAATTGCAACTAAGCATATTTTTTCTGAAATACGCTTGTAAAACCTGTCACGTAGCTCTATCAGGAGTGTAAAATGCTGTAAAACCCCCCTATATAAATATTGCGACATACCGAAATATTAAGCACGGATCACTTTTCATATAACTAAAGCTGTATTTGTATAACATCTTTTCAGAAAAAAAAATTCAAAATCCTGCGCATAAACATTGTTTACACCTTGAAAATAAAAAAAAAAAAAAAAAAAAGGAAGTTAATTTTTGAGATATAAGTTGAAATGGAAAACATATTTTTCCGTGAAATATTTTTTGTTACGTTTCTACAATAAATAAATTGTTTGACTAATTTTATTGCTTTGCCAGAAGAGATAAAATGAATATAAACTTAATAAAATTAATTTTGAACTTTTTTATGTGTAGTAAATTGCATTCTCTTATAAACTGTAAAATAAAACAAATTTTAAAGTCACGCGTACATTTAATATTTTCAGCCGCCTTACTAATTAGAAAAATATAAGCAGATTGCAGAAAAAATTTCAACAGAAAATATACATAATTCTTGAAGAGAGCGTTTTAGCATAAGTTTCATGACAGAGATATATGTCAATTGGTGAAATGCATTATACTAATTTCTTACATTAAAAAGTATTAGAAAGTATTTCCCACAAAACGTTTTTAATCTTTCCAGTTATTCTTATCAAATGAATTCTGTAGGCCTCATTAAAATAAATATATAAATCAGAAAATGATATTTTAAAATTTATTCTGGAAAATCCCAGACATGATAGTTGTGATCACAAATGTAATTATACATATCTTTTATAAGAAGCATGTGTATATACCAAGCATGTACTGCATAGTTAAGTATATACTAATGTACACGTTAATTAGAATTACGGGGTACAATAATAATTAACATAATAATGTATGTTAATTTATATTTTTTAATATCATTATTAATTAAAGTAAATAAATAAAATAATTTAATGTAAATATCTTAGTTTTTGAAACTTTCTTTTCGTACAAATCATGCAAAAATATGTTTTTGTTTTATATATTGCTAATCTATTTTCTGAGACCAATAAGACATCTGGATAGCCCAACCTGTTGCCAAGAATACATCTTCATCGTAGAATATATATATATCGGCTTATTTTGAAACTCTTGTTGCCATAGTGAGGTTCTGAACTTGTTTTGGAAATGCAAAGAATAAAAGAAAAATGAAGACAGAAGTTTCTGCACGAAATAACACTCCTTTATAAAGAACCTATACGAGATACATCGAAATGATAGGAGTTGGATTTTGGTGTAATAAAAAGGAAGCTTGCATAAACAAAATTTTACTCAATCTACATATTGTGAATTTGTTCTTATGTGTTTTTCCATGTTTGGAGAAAAAAATTTCGATTCCGTAAAAATAAAAAACTCAAGTATGCGAAGTAAAATAGAAAGAAAGGGATGCTCAATTTATTCCGGAGAATATTTTCGTTTCCTATCCAATCCTTTTGTTTTCAAAGCGATTGTTTTATTTACGATTTGCATTAGGTGTAAAGACTGTTGAAAAATTCGCAAAACTGCAGTTTGAGTTGCTATCTTTCGTAAAATATTGGACAGTTTAATTTCAGCAATGATACGGATTTTATTAGAATTTATTTGTCTTTTTTAACGAATTATTTCAGGAAGATATCTTACTAGTTTTGAATATTAACATAAATAGCATTTTTGAGTAAATAACTGTGTCAAGAGTTTTATACGAATAATTGTTAAATTAACTGCGATTAGAACGAATATTGAATTAGTCGGGTTGATTTCTATTCGTAGTTAACTATTAATTATTTCAGAAAAGAGATAAAGTTGTTCATTAGTAACTTTCAAAAAATATATGTAACAGATAATAAGTATTTCCAACATAAGACAAAATTAACTAAGAAAATCTGACCAATTATGATTAGAAATCAAGCTAAATTAAAAATAAGCAGTCATTTATTGGGGTAAATCTTTAAATGCAAATTCTTAAATTAAAGCTTAATTTTTTATCAGCTCGTTCAGGACAAGGATTAAATATACGCGATTTGCTGTGTTTTCCCCTTCTCAGTCTACGGTAGTGTTCCGCAAACTTTTTATCGCCGCGGACCGGTCAAAGTTTGTTAATTTTACCGCAGCCCGCTGAGAGGGAGGAGGCTGATTGTTTATATTTTAGACTGTTTTGATTCACTAATTTTAATTTAATTGTATATAATCGTGACTTCAGAATAAAATATAGTTACACCAAAAAATGAATATAAAGGAATTTAACAAGGAACATAAAGTGATTTTCATAAAAAGTAGCCTAAATCCAAGAAAAATATACCATAGTAAATGAAAGGGAAATAATTTAATATTTCTTGTGCCGACCGGTAGTATTTGATCCACTGACCGGTACCGGTCAGCGGACCGGGGTTTGCGGAACACTGGACTACGGTAACAAATGTGTGACTGCGTTTTCGCACATTCACGCGTGATTGGCACATTCTTTCGAGAGAATTGGACATTTGAAGGCTGGTTATTTAATATGCTCTGGAGTAGATTTATCGTTTAGAATTTGCTATATTCTGTTTTGCATGTTTGGGATCTGTTTTATTTCAGTCAACATGTCAGAAAGTATGAAATATTTAAGTGAGATTGACATTTCTCTCTAAATTGATGACCGAATTAAATAGTGAAATACGGGAAAATGACTTTCCAAGTATACGCTGTAGAAAATCTTGTCTATTGAAAAAATTTATCAAGTTGATTATAGGACAGACAACTAAAGGGCGAATACCGAGCAATGTTTTAAAATGTAACAAAAGCTTCGAAGTTTTTAAATATTACTAACCTCCTACTGGCTTTTCCCGAGCTGAGCTCAGAAAGGCGAAAAGTAGAATTCTGGCTCATACCGAGTGTTGCTCGGGCACTGTGAAAATTTACACTGTGCAATCGGTTTTTCCCAAATTTCACATGTGTTTTTTACGGTTTCGAATAATTGAAAAAGTACCAAACAGTGGAATTTTCTGCAAAAAAAGTACGCCCTTTATTTGAGCACCCCCTTTCACTCTTGTCTGAAAGACATTTTGTTGACTTCATGCCCACAACAGAGAAGATAACTAATCCAACACGGCAGTGTATTATTTGCGACACAAAGAGATACAGGAAAATGAAAAAGGCAAAAAGACAAACAAGATTCTACTGCAAAGATTGAGAAGTTGGGTTATGTGCAGTACCGTGTTTTCGAATTTATCATACCCGATCAAATTTTGATTAATAACTTCATAATCATTTATATAAGTGAAAAAGATGTAAATGCGAAATTCGTAATTCAAGACAAAAGCTGGTTATTCTAAGCCTTATATTTATAGTTCGTGTGAATTGCCTCCAAAGCTTATTGATTTCTACCATGTAGAAATCCGACTTTACAGGTAAATTACTCATTTATTTAAATAGAATTGTTTACATTAATTTTTGGGAAGTTTTGTATTCGAATGGTGCTATTATGTTTAAAGAAATATGTATGTTTGAAAATAAGCATAAAAAAACAACGTTTCTTGATTCATAATCCAGAAAAAAAAGAGCCTGGAAGGGGTTGAATAAATATATTCTATTTATTTTATGTTTTCCAACAGTTTCTTCGTTTGGAACATTCATATTCAAGTGTATGATACTCTTCTCATTTTCTGAAAGTATATATATATTTTTAAATTTTTCTTTTATAAAAATGAAAGCATTTTCTCTTAAATTCGCAATTTTTTAAATGACATGAAAAATTTTATTACAGTATTTTTAGATATTACCAATAATTATAAATTGAAAATTTCGGTGTATTTTTTTACAGTAATGAGTTTATATAAATTTTTAAATGTAGTTACGCTTAACAGGGAAAATCAGCCTGTCCCGTACGTATGTATATTCTCGAAGAGAGCGGGCAAGCCTGGGGAAGTGTTTCCTTCTCGCTTCGTTGGTCTTGAGCGGGTTAAATATATATTGTTTGAAATTTTAATGATTTTTTTCATAAAAATTAAGAATTATTTATTAAATTGCAACACTAAGACAGAAATACTTTGTTGAAATTCTAAATGGCATAGATATTTTGCTTCTCATTTCAAAACAGTTTGTTACTAAATAAATGTGTGTTTAAAGAGAATTAAATCTTGCTTATAAGAAAATAAATTAAATTCTGTTTATTTGAAGCAGTTATAGTAGCTCAGCCAAAGCATATTAATAATTTTTGACTTAATTACAGCAAATACTTTTGACTGTTTCTACCTATTACTAATGTATTATTTTCGTGTTATCTTTATTTTTATTATTTAAATTTCTTTATTATTTACTTGTAACATTTCGACTTGTTTCGGTACCGATTTTCAATTTTTCATTACATGTTTTGATCAAATTATGGAGAAAAAATATTTATAACAGATAGTTTAATATTCCTATAGTTCTTTAGTTGATTTAGACTAAAATGATATTTTAAAACATTTTTTTTTTCTTTTACGGACAGTAGTTTGATATTTAATTCAGCTTTTCAAATTTCTGAAATATAGTCAAAAGGACAAGCATGACACCTAAACTAGCATCTCACTCTCTAAACTTCCACACAATACATATGCGATATTAATATAATATTTTCCTATTTATTGCTTATGTTTTCAAAATTGCATATGCAGTAGACACGTTGTTTTTTTTCAATAAGTGCTAATCAAAAAATTTTTATTACCTCAATGAAAATTGATTTTTTTTTATAAAAAAATGAATATGTGTGTGTTAGAGCTAATGATAACTGCTACCTGAAATATTTCGAGAAAATTAATTTTAAAATCTTCAGTAATTTACATACTTTGACAGTCAAGTTGGAAAAAAAAATATTATGATCCAAACTCTCAACATTTTGAGAAAAAACGTATTTAATAAAGCTTTACAAACCTGCAATATAAGTTCCCATGAAACATTGTAACTCATAGTTGTACAACTCATAGGTGTAAAATATAAATCTTACACATGCGAACAACAGTAATAAATTAGCAAACATAAAACAAAGTGTCATATTATGTAATATAATAAAAATAAAGTGCAAGAGAAAAAAAAATCAGCGTAAATCTATCAGGTATTATGTTATTTTTTAATCATCCGCCAGTCTATCGGGGCGAAAAATAATTTGTGATGGGTTCCAGAATAAAGATATTGGAAGACATAAACATACATTATGTTGATCGATTGGATTAAGATTAGGATACTATACTGCTCATTATAAATATATTTCTAGAGTATATTCTTTTATCAGAAGATTTGTGTGGCAAACTTTAATAGCTATCTGTTTATATGACTTTTTTTCGGATACATGAAAACAGGCCGATTCCCGCTTTTATCTCTCTACAATAAATATTTCATTCAACTCAGATGAGATATGTTTAAAAAAATATTTTTTTAAAACGTTCTGTTGAAAGAAAGATGTTAGATACTGAAAAACTCTTACCCTCTTCTTTAGAATCTGTGCCATTTTTTAACTTGAAAAGAAAATTTATTTAAATTAATTTTCGATATAAACTTGCTTTAAATATAGCTTGACAATTAAACGCATTGCTATTAACTCAAACTATAGCTATTTATTACAAAATCATATTTAACTTAAAAAGTTTCCTTTTATACTAATATGGAGCAAACCTGAGTTAAAAATATTATTTTATCGGATAATTTTATTAAGGTTTATCATAAATTATTCTAATTTTCAACATTAGGTAAACTTCTCTATGAGAGATTTGACGAGCATTCACTTGTAATGATTGTATCCTTATACATTTCTTTTTCATATAGAGACAGGAAATACACATCACATATAAACCAACATGACAATTCTATTTGATCGTCCAGATGGTCAGATATATCAAATAGCCTATCCTTACTGGAATCTAGAAAATTGATACCCTATTTTGTTCACGTTTCTACAGATTTTTGATGTTCGAAAGATTTGCATTCAATCAATTCAATGTAGTTCCTATTCTTTCAGATATCGCGTTCTTTTTCGACTGTATATAACGTACTTCTATTGCATAAGTCTTTTTCTTGGGATATTTTAGAACTATGCTTATCAGACAATAGTTTTCTTAGTAACTACGCACAATCAGGAATCCTAATAAAATCTCGCTCATTTTAAGAAATAAACGTGAAACTATGTACATTGATTATTTTTGGCAACGTAATTTTGGAATGAAATGGGGAAAAGGTAAATGGAAACTAACGGGGAAAAGAGATAGTTGAAATTTTCTTTTTTAATATACATTTTTCAGCTTCCATATTTCTATTTAATGCGAAAGATTTTGACGAGCTACAAATTGAAAACTAAAACAGAAAGGCACATACACACGCACATTATATACCTGTATATTTAAACGAATATTACTCAAATGTTGATTTGTTATGTATTTCTCCTTACGATCTACAATTTTTTCAGTCATATTAAGTGCTTTTCTGTTTTTGTACCCTAAAAAGAATTCACACGTGTACGAAGACAGTTCTGTTCAAATTCTGCTGCTTTATTTTTTGAAATATTTACTCATTACTGGTGATTAATTTAATAGCTAAAGAGAGAAATTATATATATATACGTTTAACAATAAAAATTCTAAATAAAAATAAGAGAGGTTTATAATTACATTAGATGTACGTTAGGTGTATAGCCTTGCAAAAGAGCATGTTGGTTTGCAACAGTGGTATGAAGGGGTGCATTATCCAGTTGTGAAACACTCCTCTTGAATAATCTTCTTAAATGGCAGCGAAACAATTTGAATCACCAGATTGACGTATAAGTTGGCAGCTAGATTGCATGAAATAATCACTAGAGTACACCTGCTTTCATGGACAATTGCTCCCCAATCCATAACTCCAAGTGCAGGTCCATTGAACCTAGGTCACAGAAAAGTTGTTTGCAGGCGCTGATCTGGCCATTTTGTAATCAATATACGGCCATCATTGGCACCAAGACAGAAACAGCTTTCATCGGAGAACGCAACACATCGTGAGTCCGCCCTTCAATGAGTTTTTGCGTATCATCACGGTAGTCGTGGAACTAAGGGCGTTGCTACAGGGCGTCTGACTCACAGCTATTCCCCCAAAATTTATTTGTTATAGTTCATTGTGTAACTGTGGTGGCAAAAAAAAAAAAAAAAAGCTGTAATTTCTGTTGAAGATGCACTACAATGATCTGCAGACGGACCCTGGGTTTCTTCAGGGGATCATTGCTACCTGGGGCATAGCTTCCTGGCATTCCAGGGATCATTACTGACCATAATCATGAACAGTGAATACATATGTGCAAAGTATTTCTGAAATATTGCGGACAGAGATTCCACCTTATTCTTAGACCTATTATACGATCTCGTTCAAACTCACGGAGCTGATGATAATGGCTGCTTCATCTTCTTAAGGACATTCTTGACTAACGTCAACTCTCTTCGTCAAATATCAGCGATAAATAATTCTCATGAAATTTACAGCACGTACTTAAAAGTAAACCTTGTTTGCATGCTCATAGTGGAGCTACTAGCGACACACTTATGCGCCTAACGTGAAATGTGAATCAAAGTCATCTTTCAGATGTGTAATTAGGCTACCAAATTTCATTTATCTAGCACAACTCTTCCGTGGTTTTGGACTTTTTATTCCCTTCAATGTATAAACTCGCAGAAATTAAATAGTATACATACTTAAACCAGCCATTACCACCCGCTTCAATAAAAAAATTTTGACGTTGTATAACTATATACTTTTTGGGGGCTATTGATATCCAAGTTTTTTGTATTAAGATTTCGAATGTGCTTAGAAACATTCTTATAGTCATCTCTTGTTGATTAAAAAAGATCAAGACTTGAATTTCTAAAACGGAAGTACATTTTATCTTTTACTCCTGCATCCCTCCCCAAAAGTTCATTTTCTGAATATCTATTATTTTTTGGAGATCACTACTCAACAAAATAAGCATGCTTGTCAAATTTAAACTTTGTAGGTCAGCGTTTCTCTAACTGTGGGGTACGCGATAACTCTACGAGGGGGGCGAAAGCATATTAAAAAGTCGAAAACATAAGATTATTTTTAAAAAATTATTAATTTACTGAAAGTAAACAAAATACTTTCTGACATTTTAAAAAATAATACTGACATATACATTGATATAATATATAAAAAATGTATCAGTACTGCACAACGTTTTTGATAATTAAGTTAACAATACAAAGTTAAGAACAAATTTAATGATTACGAGTAACTCCATGGGCTTGTCACACATAAAATTAACACTTATCTTGATAATTTGTACGGTTTATAAATAACTCCTTCACTGCTGATTAAAAGTTGAGTGATTCACACCCCAATGTCTCCAATTTCTATAAAAGCACGCGTATGTGATGTATGGGGGAGGGGAAAGGAATAAATAAAATTAAATCCTTTGCAAACACTGTCAAGGTCTTTTTATTGCATTCCAAAGTCTTCGGAATAGTTTTATGGAAAGCAGTGCACAGAAAAGATCGTACTTCGGAAAGACATATATATACGTCCGGGGCAATTTTCGTTTTGGCTGAGTGATACGTATATATGCGCTAGTGGCATTTAAGATGTTAAAGTCGTATTGTAGCTTAAGTGTCAAAGTAGTATAGTATTATTGAATTTGAATGCATTGTTATTTGTATGGAGGTGGGGCACGATGAAAATTATGATTGAATATTGGGTCGCAAATATAGAAAGTTTGAGAATTAGTTTGAGAATTTACTGCTGTAGGTCTAATAATTGCAAAACGGAAATTTTTTAATCTATGTACGTCGTAACCCCCCCCCCCCCACACACACTACTCCCTTGAGAGTTGAATTCTGCAAAACCCGTTGTTAGAGGATTTCTGCTGAACAAAGGAAACAAGATAGCCAAATTTCCACTGTGTAGGTCTAGTAGTTCAAAAAACCAAATGTTTACCTATAAAGCCCCGTAACCCCGTTTTGAGCGTCAATTTCCTCAAAACTTGTTTTTAGTGGATCTCTACTCAATAAAAGAAAAAAAAAATTGCAGGTCTGTCAGTTTCGGAGACCTCGCAAAGCGAGGGTGAGTGAATAACTTCTATAATATACCTGTATATAGATTGGTTCAATATGAGTTATCTTGTTATACTCCTGTTTACTATTTAAATATCTTTATTATAATAACAGTATGATAATTGACAAATTAATATTTGAGTAAGGATTATATATATGTGAGTGTGCAGATAACTATTTTTTTTTCTCATTCCAAACAATTAGGAATTATAAAGGAGGAATGATGAAATTTTTTAACAAATAGATCTAAAAAAATTAGTATTTTTTTTTGTCTTATTCTGTTCCGTTTGTATGGATATTTATATTTCTATTTGTTAAGCCCCAACGTTTTCAAAACCATAAATCATTATTATTTTAGATTCGGGAAAAACTGATACTAATGTTAGATGTTTACATTTTTTTGTACAAAATGAAGAATTCACATTAAAAAAAATATGTATAAACACTACCAAATATGTGTATATATTTCTTCTTTCACTCTCAAAAATATTTTTTCAATTTTTAACATTAGCACCAACTCTAAATAATCTCATGCATCATATTTATTCCTTCGGAAATACTAATCGTTTTTTATAGGACCTAACTCTACTACACTTTTAAAATATTTTTTTCAATATTTAAGAAAAGGAATATAATAAAAAACGAACTTTAAAAATCGAGGTTCTCTCTGGATTACCTATTCTAATCTGGGTTATCTCTTCAATTTGAGAACATGATATATGTGGGAAAACAGGCCACGTATGCATCTTTGTATATTCAATGTGCTTTAAGAGATTGTTAGTCTCAGTTCTTAAGAGTTTAGCATTTGAGCTTTATGTTTCGATAAAAATATAGCTTCAGCATATTTGAATCATTTTTTTTAATAGAAACCACTTCAAAGATTCTACAATGTCATATTGACAGCCAGATGATTCTAAAATCCATAAACTTCAAAATGTAGGAATAAGGACAAAGGACATTAAATTCACCATTTTCCGGTTTTAGATATTTCTTTGGCTCTTTTGAAACTAGGACAGAATGTTATATTTTCTTCTAAAGTAGGGCCTTTCAGGATTTCATAACCTGTTCCACATAAATTCAAATTCCCAGACATTTCTGTCGTCATAAACTGGTCAAATATCTTATTCTTCATATTCTGCTTACCTATAATCGGACATGTGTTAACCCTTCTGAAAATCAGCAAAAACGCTTGATGTGTCCAGACATTTCAAAATATGCCAAACAATTACCCAATAACACTTCCTGCAGTTCTATTTGAGAATTGTTGAGAAATGCAATACATTTACTTCCGATATATTTGGCCGTGTCAGAGAAACTTAAATAACTAAATCTGAAGAATGAAGAAAGATAAATATATACATTATCTTTATTATACATCTGCTAAGATATAGTATAAAATACGCGCATGAAAAAAATATCTACCATATAAAAGAAATATTTGTTATTCAAACGAGAAATCTTTTAAAGATTTTTACGGAATAAAAATACAAGAATACACTATCCAATAAATAGAAATAACTGTGAAATTCAAACATATTTAAGAAATTCAATAATGATAAATAAAAAGATAAATAACTACTTAAGGCGACATGGTTTCCAAAAAAGCATCAAATTATCGATATTTTTTAATGGTCCATAATAATACCTTGAATCATCATAAACAGGCCTGAAATATTTCAAATTTTTACCTGTATTTTTTATCAAGTTATGGAACAATTTTGAAGGGCAGCAGACTAAACAAAATTACCACGCCCACTTTTCAGAACATCTGCCAGAAAAGTGCATGATAAAAAATGAATTAATTATTTTTCTTCCACGCGCAAATGAGACCAATTTATGCAGAGTTACATATGCAGTAACAAATAATTTAAAGTAAGAATTGTGCAGTTCATGCAAAAATTCTCTGGTTTATGTATTGTTTATTGAAGAGCAAATGGATTTGTCCAAGGTTCAAAAGTTGTGAGTGATTTGTATGATATTATTAAGAATGAAATTAAAACTTTCAAACAGATTCTCTCTCTCTCTCCCCCAAAGCACGAATACTAAATATCTTTTTGATAATCCTGATAATTAAAAATATAATTTGCAAGAATAACAAAACTCTACCATTTTTATATATTTGCTTTGGAGATATATATATATATATATATATATATATATATCCCATGGATGTGAAATTCAACACATAATTATTATTGAAATATTTTAAGATATTTGTTTAAGAAAATATTATTTATTACGAAATTATTTATTTATGAATAATTGACCATTCATTCGTTTTCTTCTATATATTCATTATGCCGGTATACTGTTTAATTGTACAACATTTTTTCAATTTCTTATGGTAAGCAGGTTTAAATATAAGCTAATTAACATTTCATAAAAGTTTTAAACTCTTCGATGAATATCATATTATGCTGTTCATGAAATGAAAACTTCAAACTGTTATTGCTCCATGTTGAAAAAATTTTCAACCATATACTATTATTCAAAATCCTAAGGCTTTTCAACACGCTTTTTTAAGTTTCACTTGTATGCAACGGAATCTTTGAATTTGATTTTTACCGACTTTAAAAGGTCAGATTAAATCGAAATTTTGCACACTTGTCAAGGACCGATGACAATACAATAACTTTATAATTTTGTTTCATTGCCCTGATCAGAATCCTCTATAATAAGGATTTCGGGATTTGGCGAGTAATTTCAGATCCCATTGCAAGATTTGGCGACTAAAAGAATGTTACAACCCTATAATAGTGAAAACGTTTGCGTCAGCCATTTCTTACCATAATATAAACAATTCTCCAGTTTTCCTGAAAATAGAAATAAAAAAAAAAAGACTCCTGCAAGTGAAAGAAAAAATATTTATGTTTTAACCCAGCTTTTCTCAAACTGTGGGGGTCACGAGCGTATCGAAAAGTTCAAAATAAAAAATTTAAAATAACTATTAATTTACCGAAAGGAAGCAAAACAAAATACATTCTGACATGATAAAAAATAAAATACATATTTACACTGATATAAGATA
This sequence comes from Trichonephila inaurata madagascariensis, assembly GCA_019973955.1. Taxonomy (NCBI): domain Eukaryota; kingdom Metazoa; phylum Arthropoda; class Arachnida; order Araneae; family Nephilidae; genus Trichonephila; species Trichonephila inaurata. The sequence goes on along the minus strand of BMAV01017166.1, from coordinate 21,082 downwards.
CTTATAAATGTATCAGTGTGGCAAAAAGTATTTAATAATTGATTTATCAATACTAAATCAAAAGCATGTTTAATAATTACTAGTGATTTCCATTGGCTTGTCTTTTACAAAATATGATACATATATCGATAATATGTGTAATTTATAATATTAAAGTCGCATTGTAGATTTAGCGGGGAATTACATTGTTATTGTATTCTATACATTGTTAGTGTACGAGGGGACGCGCGATGAAAATTATGACTGAAAATTGGATCGCAAATATGGAAAGTTTGAGAAGTACTGTTCTAACAGCTAAAATCAGACATAGTCTATTTTTTTCTAAATTCTCTTGTCGGATCTGTGGAGTGAAACATCATTCATTGCTTCATTTTTCCAAAACAGCTGAGAATTGATTCAGAGGTTTCTCACCAGATTAAATAATTTCTCACAAACTCTTCGATTCAAAATACTAATACTAATACAAGTGTCATAGAGAATATTGAGCTCTTTTTATTGAAAAATATCTTTGATTTAACACCCTCTTTCGCATGAAATATTTCAAACTTAGCTGTTCCACATTTTCTTCAACTGGCTGGTCCTACATTTTACAAACCAGGCCGTATTGATGAACTGATACGATATCAATGGGTGTTTCAGATTCTAAAAAATCACGTACTTAAAATTAATTCATCAATCAATAAATGATAGCTTAAAAAATTAAAAATGCATATTTTTACTGTAGATCGAACTAAAAAGTGAAAAATAATCTATAGTTTAAAAAAGCTTAAAAACACGCTTTTATGTTTAATCGAACTAAATAGTAAAAAAATACGAGTAATTCTTAATATAAGAATAAAATGATTACCCTTATCAATTGTTATAATTTCTTACTAGTTCTATTCCGAAATGCTGAGCTAGAGTAAAAATGTAGTACAAAGCACACCCCACGTTTTTACCATAATGGCATTAATTTTCTCGTTAATCATTTTATTTTTATAATAAGAATTATTTTGTTACTATTTAGTTCGATTAAACATAAAAGCGTGTTCTTTTTTTTAGTTTTTTTAAACTATAGTTTATTTGATAATTGAATTAGTCATGTGAAATTTATTATAAATGTTCTAAAATGGATCTTTTGTAAAACTGTGCCTGGAATAAGTTCTAAGAAATGTTGTATTTTTTTAAGAAATTTCAAAATCAAAATTAATGATTATTCGAGAATTTTTGTATGTTTTACAATGAAAAAAATAATATAAAATCAATGAGTGGAAACATAAAAAGACCCAAACACAGTTTTATGTAGTATATTTTAAGGCACTTCGAAAAAAAAATTCAAAAAGAAATATACATATTTAAAAGCTTTAGTAATTTAAAAATTGTAAAAAAAAAACAACTAAGAAATTTAAATTTTACAGATATTTTGCAATAAATTTAAAATTTTTTACATGGAATTATTACTTAATATAATAATCTTTATAAAATACAATAAAAACCAAATTTCATAAATTAAAAATAAAATAAATTGTAAAGCTTGTACCATATGTCGCAACAAAAAAATTACTTGCTTCTAAAGTAAATCAAATTCTGAAAAATAAGTACTTATTTCAGAAAAAAAAGTAAATGATTTAGATGATTTATTTACATTTTTTTTTAAATAAACCTCATTTATGGAAGCACTTTTATTTTTTGGAAAATACTTGTAGAAAACACACGACATGCATTTAAAATGTACTATTAGTCCAAATATAACATGGAATACTTTCTTGTAAAAGTGTAACTTCAAAATTATATATATTTTTCAGTTTTCTGAAAAAGAAAAATATCAACAAAAAAAGATCATACAATTTTATATCTAACTAATTCGAAATAAATTCACTTGTGAGAAATTTATGCAGCAAATTGCGATGCAAGATAACCAAGGATAGTAAAATGCTGTTTCTGTACTCCTATTTGTAAGGATTATAGTGCAAATTCGGGTATACTACACTGAAGAGCTAAAAAAAAAAAAAACTGGTACACCTGCCTAATACCTTGTAGGGCCCCCACGAGCACACAACATGATGAACACATCTTCGGAAACATGAGTTCCTACTTAAAAGGTTTTCCTCTCGTAAGAGTACATCAGCAACTATATTTTAAATGGGCTTGACGACATATATAGCGGTGGGTCTATTAGCAAAAATTTGTCTTTTTCAATGTAATCCGCTTCAAGTTCGAATACAACAAACTTCGCATCATAGATGCTATAACAGCGAATACTAACGTCTGGATTGCGTTATTTAACGCCATTCTAAATGATTCAATCATGTATTTGAAACATATCTGGTTTCCACAGGTTACTAGGCTGCATCCGCAGAAATCACTGCTACCGTAAAGTAGTTTGCTGTTGACTTTTTGTGCTTTAGTTTTCTTAAATGAGAGATGTATACAACTGATTACAGTGTATCCAAGTTCTTCCAAGTCCTTTTAAATAGCATAACTATTCGTTGAGCTTTTAGGCTTTGAGGGTCAATTCAATAGCAGCATCAGAAAGTTTCTGGAACCCTAAAGAATACTTTTCGTTCTCCTCATTCTTTTAGCTGTATTTTAACATGTCAGCGTTTGCCCATGTATTGCAAGAATGTTCAAGCTTTCTCTTCGGCACAATATATATTCTTTGGTCTTCTTATTAACCAGGTTATATCACCTGTTGATGATAATCTGAAATACACTTCTTACACAAATTCCAAATTTGTTTGAATATATGCGATGTCGAATAGAAGCATTTATTGTAGAGCTTCGAGGTAGTACCCAGTAATAAAATTTAGCGTGTAATATTATCTTTTGCTTTGTAGACTTGTCGTAGTCCTTCGACTACAGGTGTGAGAGAGATCGAGTACGAATCAAACATTTCTCAATTTAAACAACTTTATTTCTCTTTTCCACTTATTAGACTTTATAAAAAACCTGAGAATGTATTCTAATAACTAAAACCGAGGATCAATCAAGCGTATCAATCTAACGGTAATGCAAATAAGAGTACTTATATACTATCCTGAGTGTTCTTGCTTCAACACTTGTTTAATCTTTCCTTCTTGAATCAACAATACTAAGTGCGATCACCAGTTGCTAACCTTATGCTTTCTTCTTATACACAATTTTCAACCACCATTCCACCTACGTCACGACTAGCACTTAAATAGAAGCTAACATTTACATGAAACCAAGTCGTCTCTTCGGAAAGCGGTTTTCAACTAAAATCACAGTTAAAAAGAGTGTTTCACCCAAGCGGATTAGCAGAAGTGCGAATAGAACCCGTTAAAGGCTTATTATTATTATTTTTTATTAAATCAAGTCGTTTGCGTTAATTGCTTTAAGTTTTGATGAGTTATTCATAGTATTGCAAATTTTATAAATATATAAACATGTTCATAGATTATTAAATAAAAGATGGCACAGTAAAATGTTTATCATATATGAGTTTCAAATATTTAAATATAAAAACATATGTTAATATTTTCATATTAGTTTGTGATTATGTCTGATGGAGTAAAATATTGAAAGCTTTCGCTTTTTTCCCCCTTCATTATAGTAAAAAAAAAAAAAAGAACTTTTAACTCCATCTTGGCCATTTTTTTTAATTCCCGAATGAAAAACAACCATTTCTTTTGTGGTTGAAATTTAATATATGCTTCATCATTAATTTGAAAGCAATTAATTTGAAAATCCAAAATATTTTTGTTAATTTTTGTTTGCCCTGTTGGTGGTTATACATGCGGTTACTCGTTCATTGACCTCCAGGTTTTTTATACTTCACCGAAGTTTTAGATAAAAAAAAAATATTCTTAATTTATATATATATTTATCAAATATGTTGCTTTGAGAAACTTAAGAAAAGTATCTGAATCAAATAATAATCAATAAAAATGTGTAAAAAATGTTTTGCTGAAATGGGTTTTACAAACGTAACGTGAAAATAGCTTTGTATTCTTTCCTCAGAATATCAGAAAAAACATACAATCATTATATGCAGTTTATTTCTTCATTTAGTAAACTCTTGGTTATGCAAATCAAAAACATCTCATATATCTTTTATGGAATGATTTCTGACAGATACCATGCCGGGTACCAATTATTATGAGGACTGTTTTGACCTGAAACAATGATAAAATAAAGTGAAATTACAGAAAATTAAAAATATAATTGTTTTCACTTTTTAATGAGGTTGGAAAAATAATTTAAATTTTCGTAATATGCTTGGAAATTTCATTTATGTACCATTGTTACTTATTTAGTATATCCTTTTATAGGCTTTTTCTTTTTGAAAATACCAAAAGTTAAGATTTTTTAAAATTTAATAGAGCACTTCTGACACACATATGGTCCCACCGTATGGAGCAGGGGTGGCCAATCTTAATGGGAAGAGTGCCACTATCTGATAAAAAAAATTACACATACCTCTTCAAACTTTTCCAACAAACAAAAGAATATGAAAAGGTAAAAAAAAATGTTACTTATAGGTTTATAATGCAATTTTTACACAAATAGCACACATTTTATGCAAGTATCTCTCTCTCTCTCTCTCTCTCTCTCTATATATATATATATATATAAGTGATGGGAATTAAAAAATAATATAACAAATAAGACAAAAGTATAAAGTTAAGTTTTATTTTTAAAACTTTCTTTTCGGTTTCAGTCAATTAGGTTAGGTATAAAATAAAAATGATTAACCAGAAAAATTTAATTCTAAATAATTATTAAACAGTCAGAGAACTTTCTTAATGTGGTTTTTAAATTTGTAAATTTTTTACTGAATCATTTACATTAGGATTAGTTCTCGAAAATGCTATCAAAATCAGGTTGTTTCAAATGTGCAACAGTTTCTCTTTTTTTCGAGACAAAAAAGCAAAAGTGTGTTCACAAAAGAAAATATATGATCAATTAAAAAGTTGATCTTTTCCTTGTAATCTTTATAAGATTTAAATGTCTTTTTGTATCAGTAAGAAAAGCTAAAGCTCAAAGACTATCTTCATTTTTGAGAAACAAGTACTTACTAAGTAGTTCATTGGTTTCTTCAAGATATTTTAAAACACACTTTCTCAAATTCCAGAATCTCATGAATGCACTTCCTTTGGAAAATCAACGCACATAACAATTAAGGAGTGTTGTCTACATTATAATTTTCAATTATAATTTAATAAAGTATATTTAAAATATAAGTTGCACTCGTGTGTAATTTCTACAAAGGATACTAAGAAACAATCAATCTTTCAATATAACCACCTTGCTCAGCTTTTGTTACCCAATATTTACTATTGATCCCCTCATTATCAAGTAGTTGTATATCTGTTAGGAATTGAGAATCCAGGGAACTAATGGGGAATGGAGTACATCAGTATAATTGATGTATTTCCTTTTTACATCTGATTTTTTGTTTTCTCCAAAGTTTCTATATGTCACTCTTATTTCTCTCATTTTTCTGTTTATTGTTCAGTTGTTTTGTGTGTGGTGGCATAGTGGCAGGGATTGTTTGATTTAGTGTTACAATTTATGTTAAAAGAGAGCTTTTGGTGACACACCTGATAATATAAAACTATGGTTCAGTCCTGAAAAGAGCTGTTATCGCAGCCTACAAAACTTCTACACCATGAAATCAAGTGATATATATGAAACAACGGAGATTAAATTATACAGTGCTGGGCACACAAAATGCAACACCCTAAAGGAAGCATTCAAACGATGTGAAATTTACATCATGCGTTGGTGGTGATGAAATATGCAAATCATTAGCATTATAGCGCAGACGCACATCACGGAATCGGTAGCGCCGCTCGCAAGCGCTATATAAGAGAAGATCAGATTGGTTTTATTATTTATTTATTTATTATTATTATTATTTTAGTAAGCTTTTACCTATGCCTCATTGAAGTCATCGAGCGTCTTTTGACCATGTTACTGAATTCAACACAGGAAGAATAATAGCCTATAGGGATTGCTCATTATCCTTCAGAGAAATCCCTCAACGTATTGGACAAAACCAAGCAACTGTGATGTGGATCTGTCATCGCTGGATGCAGGAAGAAACGACGAACCGACGGAGCCGATCGCACCCACCTCGTTGCACCACTTCCAGTGATGACAGGCAGATTATGCACATAGCAGCGATGAATCGCGCAGCCCCATCACGGACCATAGCACAACAGATTAAGTCTGTTACACATCATTCGGTGTCCACTCGTATCATTCGACACCGTTTGCCGCAGAATGGAATGTCCGCAAGGCGTCCAATGCTTTGCTTACCCATGTCTTGGAAAACAAAGGCGTTTGCACCGCACAGTGGGCAGTTTTTCCAATCTGGCGCACGGAAACCCCAAAAATGAAATTGTGCGAAATAAAACAACATCCCATAATTTATGGTCCTCTTGAGTTCGCTAGCCATGATGTAAATAGTTTTTGTCAGTACGCGAATGGAAATCGTCAACATTTATCGGTTTAGATCGGGTTTGTTCTTGTTACAAGAAACGCTTGAGAGAACTCATTTTACAGTCGCAAGTCCTGTCGTTCCGTCTGAAAAGGATTTTAGCGTTTTTTTTTTTTTTTTTTGTTGTTCTTTGAAAATAGATACCATGAGTAAGTAATTTCTTGATTTGACTTTCAACTTAGGTCCAAGTTCAATTAAAAATTCTAAAAACATTTAGCGCAGCATGTAACTCCTACTAACATATGTCGGTTTTTTGTGTTCATTGGAGTAGAACTTTTGGGATTGACACGGATTGATCCCAGTAACACTTAAGTCACATAGAATAGATATAGACTTTTAATTTAATACCAAATTTAGCTGCTACTTCTTGCTACTCCCAAAATTATTATTTTTCTTTTCAGCGTTGGCCGATGCTTTAACTCGGAGTGACTTATTCAATGTGTGGAAGGAAGAGAAAGATACTAGCGCAAAATTTATGTTGTTTTGAGTTTAGTTAGGACTACAACGGACTTTGATAAATGAGGACCAGCAGCAATTAAAATTTAGAAAAATTGTTAAAAATGTCTGCTCGTTTGTTGGGGAAAAACGGGCGAGGTGCCATAGAAATTAAAAGTTTTTCTCCAAGTCGAATGATGCGTGGTTGTCGGGGGAGTAAGATTTATATTATATTTTATTATTTTTAAGAAAAATATAGTTAATATTTTAGTGTGGTATTTTATGTTTATTTAAGTTTATAATAATTATTTTTTCAGAATTATAAAAAAACTTTAAAATAGTTTTTCTCAGTTTGTGTTTTTTCGCTTTCAAAATACTATTTCTTCCAAAATTATTTACCAATCACTTCCATTTTTTCTCTGTGTCTTATATGTAATAAATGTAACAAAATTATATATATATATATATATATATATATATAGGAATCCTTTTTACTGTAAATTGAATGCTTCTATTTTTTATTTTTTTTTTAAAAATTGAAATGTGGGAAATATTAGGCTTTTGGTTGAATTTTAGCATATATATATCTCAATATTTTATTATATTTTTTCCTCCAAAACTAATTAAGGTATTATAAAATCAATCCCTAAAGGTGTTTAAAACATCCACACAGAAATATTACAAAAATTT
>BMAV01017166.1:0-13412 GCA_019973955.1 Trichonephila inaurata madagascariensis | reverse complement strand
ATAATATGCGCAAAATTTTTTCTCGTATCATTTTCTTAAATAAACATTATATGAAATGCTAAAATGTAATTTTTAAATACATAAATAAAAAAAAAAATGCTCAAAGGGTGCCGAGTCCTTTTAAACGCTACCTATTATCCTTTATTGTATATGTACAATGTTATGTTTGATTGTATTTGATTAATTTTTAACAATTATTAAATTAATTTTTTTTTTAACTTGTCACACTATTTCTTGTATATATTCTCCCACGTGTAAGCTACTGCTTCTGTTCATATCCTTAAATTCTTGCTTAAAAACTAGTTCCACTTAGCAATAATTTATTCTTGATTAAATTCAAACTGGAAATAAATTAGTTAAGACTCTATTAACCTTATTTGTTTGTAAAAAAACAGAAAAGAATACCCAATTTACATTAATTGCTATGATTTTTGATCATTAGATATAATTATTAAAACTTTAAAGCCATAAAATAAATTCCGTGTGCCAGATTGGGAAAACTGCCCACTGAGCGCTGCCAATAGCGCGATGAACGGTGGACATGAACAACGTAATGGAACGGCATTGTGTTTACTGACGAATTCTGCTTCTGCCTGCAATATCACGATGGTCGGATTCGAGTTTGGAGTCACCGTGGTGAGAGGCTGCTGAACTTTTGCGTTATGCGTCGCTACACTGGTCCTGCACCCGTTATCGTGGTTTGCCGTAGTATTGGATTTTAATGCCGCACCCCTCTAGTATGCATTATTGGTACAATGAACATCCAATGCTACATCTCTGAGGTGTTGGAGCCCGTGGTCCTCCCGTATATTCAGCGCTTGCCATCATCCCTGTTCCAACAGGATAATGCGTGACCATACGTGGCACATAATGTTTAAGAGTTCTTCTTTACCCATAAGATTGAATTGCTTCCTTCGCCTGCTTGTTCTCTCGATCTATCACCAATCGAATACATGTAGTCCATGTTTCCACAAGGACTGCCCGGTATACACATTTCGCTGCTACACCAAATCAACTTTGGCAATATGCTGAAGCTGCATGGATTGCAGCATCCCAAGGATATATTCAAAGTCTCTTTGATTCTTTGCTGAGGCGTGTAGCAGCAGTTATAGACAGAAATGGTGGCAACAAATAACTACTGATTTTTTTTTTTTTTTTGTGATCGTACACATGTCACAAGAGGATATAATTGTAATCGTTTGATCTTTGTACAACATGTTTTGTGTGCCAAATAAATTTCGCTGTCATTTCTCTGGTCCTTCTTGGTGTTGCATTTTTTTGTGGCCAGCGATGTAGATCAGATCACTCCTGTCACATAACGGTGAATAAAAATTACGAATACAGGTATGTATCTTAACAGAAGGAATCTCGATATATAATTGATATTGACAACAGTTACCTGTTTTTGAAAACTTCGTCTAGCATATCCATAATCAGCGTTTCTTAAACTGTGGGGCACCTACCCCCATAGGGGGCTTGATAACTCTACGAGAAGGGCGCGAGCATATTGAAAAATGAAAGCAAAAGATTGTTTTTTAAAAATTATTAATTTACTGAAAGTGAACAAACACAAAATACATTCTGACATAATAAAAAAGTAAAATACACATTTACATTGATATAATATACATATAAATTTTTCAGCTCTGCACAATGTATTTTACAATTAATTTAACAATACTAAGCTAAAAATAAGTTTAATAATTACCAGTGACCCCATGGGCCAGTCATATATAAAATTATATACAAAAATCAACACTTATCTTGATAATTTGTACGGTTTATAATTAGTCCCTTAACTGCCGATTAAAAGTTACGCGATTCGCTCCCCAATGCCACCGTTTTCCAAGTAGGCTCGCGTTTTTGATGTATTCGGGGGAGGTTGGGAAAAGGAATGAATAAGCAAATCCTCTGAAATAAGTAAAACTTTCTTAAACACTGTAGAAGTCATTGTATTGCATTTCAAAGCCTTCGGAATAATTTTATAGATATCAGTGCACAGAAAAGATCATACCATAAGAAAAGACGTATATATACGTTCAGGGTAATTAGCGATTTGGCTGAACGAGACATTTATGTACGTTGGTGGCACTTGAGAGGTTAAAGTTGTAAAGTAGCTTTACCATCAAAGTTTTGTATTATTGAATTTAAAACATTGTTATTGTATGAAGGGGGGGTGATGAAAATTGTGAGTGAATACTGGGACGCAAATATTGAAAGTTTGAGAAACACTGCCATAATCCCATAAAAAGATATTTCATAGCAAAATTTATTTTAGGACAATTTTCGCAGGATTCTCGGAATTGTTTTCCCAACAATAACCAAAAAAGTATGTAGAAAACAGATTTCACACCCACTCCAACATGAAATGGAATGCTTACTTTAATTTTCTCTTGGATAAAGTCTCGATATTCAATAAGAATACAATGCGTTTATACACTTATACAACAGTCTTTTTTCAAGCAAATCTGTTTTTTTGTTGTAGAATCCTTTCATCCAATTCATGGAATTACGTTGAATGTACTCATCACATTTTTCAATACATTTCTCATTACCAGGAAAATCTCACATTCTGCGATCTTCTACAACAAGTGTATGCCCCTTGAGAGGCGAAGGGTTTTATCATATCCAAAAGCGTGGGTGGTTAATAAAAAACCAGGATTTTTTGCATTCTTTAGAAAACAAGAAATGGGAAAGATATACCACAAGAAATGTATATATTTTTTGAAGATAAAAAGCTTTTACCCCCCCCCCCTTCCCATCACCAGTACTCCGTGTGCTTCCTAAGAATTCAATTTCAGACTGTGAATGTCAAAACAATATTTTATGCTTTGCATTTCAATTTTACATGTATATTTTCAGTATATAATATTATATACTAACTGTAAAAATAGTGCGTTGCCCTTTGTGAATGAAATAAAATCCGTAATATATATGCTTTTATATTGTTTATGTTTATTTACAGCGAATTCTCTATGTTTATGCAGGTTTGATTAAATGCCTCTAGAATATTTGTTTTTAATTTTTTTGATTAAAGTAATAGAAAATGCGGTTTAATATGGAAGCTGGTGTACCAGAAGTTATACCTGGTGTCCAAAAAGTAAAACTACATATTCAAATATTAATAACAAAAAATAAAAATAAAATAAAATTAAAAAAATTATTTAAAAAAAAAAGATATTTACTTACTGTTTTTTGTTCCTCCATAAAGAAAACCTTAACATTTTTTTACAATACCTTTTGATGCCAAATTTCAGAGTTTGTAGCATTAGGTGTGCGTAACACTTTGAGTCTATACGAATAACATCATCTCTCAGCTTCTCCTAGGACAGAGAGGTTTTGCTTTTTACAATACATTATCTAAAGTCATAAATCTTTCATGTTGTTTACAAATTGTGGATTTTGAAGGGGGACTTGGTTCAGAAGTAGTCCGAAATTTACGCCTTACCTTTGTTGTAGATTTAAATTCTATAAGTCATTCTACAACATGCGCTTTTGCTTTCGGTGAAGCCATTTGTAAACGAAAATACTGAAAAACTGAGACTCTGCGCCATCTAGTTTGCGTTTTATGAAACAAAAATTGTAATCTTTCTTTTTAAGCAACATAGAAAACAGTAAGCGAAAATCTTTGTTTTTTTTTTTCAATAATGTTGAAAAATGTAGTCATACCTTTTTTAAATAGCCTGCATATTATGATTTATTTGTTAAGTTTTGTTTTTCACTTATAGAGTGTTTTATAGTGATATATGTTTATAATTAACAGTGGACATATTTTCAAATAAAGTTTTTGAAAGGAAAGGTTTGTATTTTATAGCATGGAACAGGTGAAAGGTTTTTTTTCCGTCTGTCACGAGAGTGCGGAGGTCATGTAAAAGCCATACTTAGAAGATTTGTGTTGAATAGAGGGTATTTTATAAAAAATAAACAGTAAAAAGAAGATTTGTGGTTATAAACGTAGTAATTATTGATTTAGAGGCCCAGTGGTTGAGTGGTAGCGTATTGAGCTTCCACACCATGGGCATGGTCGACTCAGCGGTTCATTCTTTCAGTGGGTTGATAAATGGTACTAAGCTTGATTGCGGACTAAACACTGGGGGTTTCACTTCAGACCGACTCTCCGATCGGCACATTTTCTCATGCCCCTCAGCACACAATGGTCACGTATACTGAGATGGACATAATAGACCTTGGTCCTCATGGGCTACTAAGCCACTGAGTTAAGTTTAGTTATTGATTTATAGCGATTTTACTGAATGATCAAACTCCCATGAAACTAATATGGTGACGGTAACTGAGTGGTCATGGTCAAGAGTTCGAAACATAGTGATACTGAACACCCATTGCTACAGTGGTGGCCAAAATTTTAGTCACTCTTTTAAACTGTTATGTTTTTTAAGTTTGTATGCGTATGCTGCATTTTAAGCTGCACAAAATGCTAAGTATTTTATATCATTTTAAAGAGAATTTAATACTAAATTCAATACAAAAAACAAAAATTCAAATATTTGCAACACAAAAAAAGTTATGCTGCGATAACTGGGATAATGATGGATACATTGGATAATGATGATGGCAGTGAGTTACCAGAGCTTAGTGAGGTTGAGTTTATTATTTATTACAGCTTCAAATCGATGTTTCATTGAGCTGAAAATAGTTTTAAGCTCTTTCTTTGTTATTACACGATGACAGGATACAATTATATCCTCAATTAGCTCATTTTTATTTCTTGTGTACCTCATTCGGACAAGAGGTTTCAAAAGGTGCCACAAATTTTCGATAAGATCGAGGTCAGGACTGTTTTCTAGCCAACTCAATAACGCAATGATCTTAGAATGGTACTAGTCTTTCAATTACTTTACTGTGTAGCAAAAAGCAGAATCTAGCTGAAAAATAAATGAAGCATTGTTGGTAAATAGATCCCTGTTGGAAGGCAGACGATAAGGTTCTAGAATGGTGTTAATGAATTTTATGACATTCAGTGTTCCAATGATGATATGAAGGCGAACAATACCATCTGCTGATATGTATGACTAAATAATAAAACTATGTGGGTACTTGCCTAGATGCAGTCAGGATGTAAGCGTTTCTGGTTTCTACGCGTCTTATATATTTTAGGTTATCACTACTGAAAAAAGATATTTTAGTTTCCTCCCTCCATATAACTTGTGAAAAATTATCATTTGTCCAATTAATGTGTTCCATTGCTACTGTAGTCCCTTTTAGTGCTGCTGTAAATTAAGATAGGGCTTTTTTCTAGAATTCTACCTTTTAGTCTTACGTCTGCAAATATACTCCTGGTTGTTTTTGAACTGACAAAAACACCAACATCACTCAGATCTCTTCTGATGGATGTCCATGAAATTCTTTTATCTCTGAAACATAGCATATGTGTGGTGTACCTTTTTCGTCCATTTCCTGCTCTTTTTATTGAATTTGTCTCCTGACATCTTAAACAAAACGTTCAGTCTACAAATATAGTCACTGAACTACCCACCTATTACGTAATTTTAACAAAGTAAATACCACTTTCCCGTCACACAGGTATCCAATCTACTCTTTTATTTGATGTCATTGCTTTTTGACTAAATATAATTGTTATCCTGGCCAGGAAATAGTCCTGATCTCAATACTACTGAAAACTTGAGACACCGTTTGAAAACTCTTGTCCAAATGAGGTACCCATGAAAAAAAAGGAACTAATTGAGGATATAATTGTTTCCTGGTATCACGTAATAGCGAAGGAAGAGCTTCAAACTATTTTCAGCTAAATGAAACAACGATGTGTAGCTGTAATAAAGAATAAAAGCAACCTCACTAAGCTCTAATAACTCACTGCTATTATCAGTATCCAATGTATATCGACAGTTATCGCAGCATAACTCTTTTTGCGTTGCAAATATTTGAATTTCGTTTTTTGTATTGAATTCAGTACTAAAATTATTTTATTTAAAATGATGTAAAATACTTAGCATTTTGTTCAGCTTAAAATGCAGCATAAGCATACAAACTTAAAAAAAACATAACAATTTAAAAAAGTGACCACAATTTTGGCCACCTCTGTAAGTCTTCGAGGCTCAAAGCCTTCCCATTGGCTTGGCTTGGAAGTTTGGAGAGGGAGTGTCTGCTCAAATATCGTCCTAATCATTTGATTTCAGCTCACAAGTACGAAGTCCGTCACAAGTAGCCGTTGTGTTTTTTTACAGGGTGACGTAATTTAAATTCAAATCACTCTCAAAAGTCACCTCCTGCGTGCAGCAAAAGAAATTATAATTTTTTAGCAGTGAATTCATTCACTTAACACATTTTTTTTCTTACCGACAGTTCATATTTGGAATATAATTTTAAAATTGAATGATTTTTATTTAATTACTTTTTATTATTTTGGAAAATAAATTGCACTCGATAAAAATCATGTGGAATAGTTATACGTTTATGTTAAAGTCGACTCATTTTGAATTGCTATTTATCTTTCTTCTCTACCCGTTTAACTTAACGTCAAACCAGCACATGTTGAAAAGAGGATATATCAGTTCTAGATAAATAGAAAAATGAAAACTTCACTGTTATTCTAATTAATATCATATAAATGCCAATTATAAGAGGTGACTAGCATATTTTTAAAAATGTGTAAATTTGACACTCTCCATCACGTCATTCGGTATTGTAATCACAAAATTCTTAATTTTACAGTGATTTTTCTCCGTAACGTAATCTTACACAGCCGTGTTATGAATCACAGCCATAAATCTGGCAAAACATTTTTCTTGTTCAGTTAAAATTAACGTAGCTCTCTTGTTTGAGTCGTAGATTGAGAATTTTACCTAATTCATCATTAAAAAATATTACATGCTACCCAACACAAGTCATTTAAAAAGATGTCCCATTTATTCAGGATTCCAAAATGGAAAAACACATGCTACTTTTCTTCATTACAATTATTGCCTTTTTTTTTTTTTACGGAATGACTTCATTACAAAAAACTCAAGTGTATAACTCAGACTAAGCAATAAATTTAAGAATAAAAGGAAACTATTTTTATAATGTTTTATGAATTAAATGTTCAGATGGTTTGCCTTCTAACTTCTTTTAACCAAACAATTTATGCAACCGAACAGCGCCAAAGAATTGCTGAAGCAGTGGAAGAAACAAATTTAACTAGTTATTTGCGACTCCTCAAACAATAACTTTTAAAACAATGGAGAGCCTGCATTCGGGTAGAAGACAGGTACTTTGAACATTGAACTCAGCAAAATATTACAAAAATATTTCCTGTTTTATTTTTACATGTACTGCTTGGTTTGAGTTATACACTTAATCAAGTTATTTAAAAAAAACTCAATCTTTTTTTAAATAATTTGCGTGGAAGGTAATATTTTACTCTCTTGTTACGAAGAGTCAACGTTAGGTATGATTTTCTTAAAAAGACTCTAACTACATTAGTTTTAACCAACCCTTTTTCAACCGCATTATGATTTACTGCAGTTTTTTTTTTTCATATAATAATTTTTTTTTTGGACCACTACATTGAAAATTAAGGGATATACATAAACAAAATACTCCGCTTTGAGAAATTTAATCCGTTATAGAGCTAATTAATTAAAGATATTGAACTGTAAAATTAATAAAATACATTGTTCACCTAAAATAAACTGTCAAATTGTTTTCTAAGGTCTTCATTAACATACAAAAAAAAATAAATAAGACACATTTTGATGTTAACTATTTTTTCGGGACAAAAATGATAATCTTCGTAATCCGCTGAAAACGCCGTTAGCTGAAAACACAATTTATGCTATAAAACTATTCGCCTTCCCCGCTAAAATACTCATCATAGAATCCGTGCTGCCATATATCTTGGAAGAGTGGATTTCAAAGAATATTTCTGCTAAGTATCGTCAGAATATTCGTAAAAATGGTTATTCTACATAATTTTAAAGTGAGTGGTACTTATAAGTCGGTAGATAAAGGGTTAAAAAAAGAAACTTTTTTTGCTTAATTTGTGACTGTGACAAACATCACGTTTTTATAAACTCACGTTAATGAAAATTTCACTGTAAAATTGCGAAATCTGTAGTCACAGTACCTAAAGATGTGATGGAGAGTATCAAGTTTCCATATTTTCAAAAATGTGCTAGACATCATTTAACCTAGTGATATAGAGTTTTTTTTTTATTTATTTATCCCCACATAACTGATATGAACCCCCTTTTAACCCACGTCTACTTAACTTTGAGTTTTGAGACCACCTGTGTATGACGTAGCTGAATTTTGGAATATGATCCATATCCTCAGTTAAACTTAAATAAGCATTAACTTATATATTAGTCAAAGTATTAGAAAATTCAAATCTTTTGAAAGGGAGTGGCAGAAATTTCATTTATTTATTTATTTATTTTTTCTGCTTAATTTTTTTCCTCATTCGACAATTTTACATTCTCTCATCAATAGTTGACAGTTCATTTTAACCTATTAACTGAAAACTTCGATATATCTCATAATAAGCATGTGACGGCTCTATCCACGTTTTTATGATTAACAAGTTCTCTTAGGAAATCTTTGGTTCTTTAAAATTATTTTATTCGCGAAGCACCATCTGAAGAAGAGAACGTGATTATGTAAATTAGGTGTATTATAAATAGTCTAAGATTTCATGCTATAGAGAGAGAAAGAGAGATAGAGATTACTGAGAGGATAGGTGATTAATAAAATTTATAGTGTAACGCAGATATTTGATAATTGTAATAATTGAAGTGACGATTGGTCACTAGAGATTAAATAGAGATAGCTCGGAAGATAATGTATTTGAACCTGAAGTGTACTGGTATTTAAAGTTTTCTCATACTTCGCGTACCTCGTTATTTATCTACGCATTGCTTCAATTGGAAGCATCTCTTAGTTTTGATTGGTTGAACTTGTGTTGGTAATTGTGTTACAAATAAATGATCTAATTTTGAACATGGCTAGTCTTCTTTCCCTTCCTCCCACATCTCTAGGTGCGGATCCGAGAACCTTACAAGCATGTGCACCAAAACTGTGTCGGCTACAAGATATCTCGAAGTTTGGGTTGAAGTTTTAGATTGATTACATATTGAGTTAGGAAATATTATAGAAAGGATAAATGAAGAATTTATACAGTGCAAAAATATATTAATTATTAATTTATATTATTAAATTTATAACTTCGAAGAGAGATTAGTTTATAACATAAAATAATTATATATACATGGATATATTTCAAACATTATTTTTTTATTATTATTGTTGTTACAATGTTATATCAATACCTTAATGTTATCATATTTTGTAAAAATCCATGTTTTCTTTAAAATAAAATCTTGGCACCCAGGGCAAGGATCTCTAAATTTCCCTGGCAGTCAATGGGTTAAAATATCTTTCTCAGTGTTGCATAGGGACATCAGTCTTAAATAATAATACATTTCCCTGAAAATAAGGCCTAATAGAAAACAAAACCTTTCACAGATTGTTCAGGATACTCGCAATTCAAGCTCTTCCACCCAAATAAGCTCTGGTCAAGACAGTCAGCTAAGTGAGCACCAAGCTATTACCGAATGACCAATTGAAGTTCAGATACAACACAAGTGTACATTTAATGACTAATGTGTATGTGTGAATGTGGTAGCCCAAAATGACCGCACATCTCCTATTTATTGATGTAACAATAAGCAAGCCTTTAAAAGACACTTTGTGTACGGAAACTAATGAATGCATTGAAAATCGAATTCAGAGAAATAAGCTGGAAATACTGTGGAACCTAGACTTAACAGGTTATGATATATGATTGAGATTTCATGGGATCAAATAACAGACAACTGTGTTATTATTTCACAATAAGCAGGAGACATGAATCGTAAGGACTTGTTTAAACAGAGCTCTACTGCTTGACAGGAAAATTTATGGACTTTAAAATCAAATGGAGTCGCAAGAAATCTATGGTGGAATGCGGGTTTCTGCAGATTTATGGAAGATGTATCAGAAAATGATGATATTGTTATATGTAAATAAATGAAAATTCTTAAACATGAATTTGTAGGTAAATGTAATTCTTGAACAAGAAGACATATATTATTCTGTTTCAAAAATACGATATCTTCAAAATAGCCTAATGCATTTTTTTCAGAAAAGAACAATATAAGACTAGGTTTTATTTTGGGGGAAAACGGTACGTATACAAAATTTTTAAAACAAAAGATTACATACAAGAAAAAGATATTCACGCCTTCAATGTATGCTAGCTGATATTTCTTCTAAATTTGGTCTTAAGTTTCTCACACTATATTTTCAGAATACATTATTTATAAGGGAATCGACATCTGCTGTTTTATTTTCCATAGCGTGCTATGAGGTTTTTTTTTATTACATACAATTAAGTTAGCAAAATTTCAAAAAAGATTTAAAAATAACAAATTAGCTGATTCCTGATTCTGCCACTGAAGGCAAGAAAATATTACTGAAGGAGTAAGATTGGAAATTTTATTCTTAGTATCATATACTACCTTATTTAATATGATTTTATAATATTCTATCAGTTTAACTTCTTACAGTGAGATCTGCTTCATTTTATAGAAAATGTTCCACGTAATCAGATAAGAGAGTAAAGGAAATGCACTTTGTTTAAAAAGATCTGAGTCTTGGAGCCTCCATAGATACGTGCCATGCAATGGAGTTGATGCAGATAAATCTGTCGAGGTTTAAAGTGATGAAGTTGGTGTGGTATGGAAACTTAGGAAATCGGAATCCAGCTAAGGTGTCGACCTCGTCACTTGATTATGGTTCAAAATTCTTTGTTTATTTGATGGGTTATACCAATAGATTTATAATTTGAAGTTATTTTATGAGACATTGATTTTCTCTTTTTTTATATGCTTTCTTCTGTCTTTGATTTTGTACTAACTGTGCATTAGGGTGGATCACGGTTTATATGGAGAAAAAAAATTATTTATCGAAACCTACCTATGATAAAAAGATGTTCTATCGTATGAAGATAAGGACAAATAATTATTAAAAAAAAGTTCGAAATTTAATATTGTCACAATGAGGTTGAATTTTCGAAAAATCAATTTTTTTTTTGTTAGATGATTTTAGACTGTAAATATATATATAAAATTATCTTTCTACAATATAAGTAACCAAAAACAATTATTATTGATACATGAGTAATCAACAGCGAGTAGCATGATGTACAAAGCAACATATCATTGTCCCACTCGTTGCCTCCCGGCACCATCGAATTAGTATCGTCAAAAAACTCTTTAAAAAAATTTTTTTTATACGTAAAACTAAAGAAACATTTAAATGTACCTGATGTTTTCTTTTCTTGTTGCAACTATTTAGTAGGTGTCCTCTCATTGCAAATTATAAAAAGTAATGAAATATACCTGTTTTTCTTATAAAAATTGCTTTGAATTTTTACCATTAAAAAAGCTTTAATACCTAAACTTCATTCCGCTTCGGTCAGTACTTAATATCAAATGAATTATTTATTTTCTTTTCCTCTTCATCTATATACCAGAGAGCATCTTTCCTGTATAGGCAAGTTTCGAAATACTGAAAAAAAAAAATGGATCCAACTTACTATATATCCTTATTGGAAATATTCGTTGGGCATTTTGTATTTGTAAAAACATTTGATTGGTATTTTTTATTTTCTCTTGCACCGGTTTCTTTTTGTATAGTTGTTCTTTCAAGTGTATTTTGGAACAGTTTCATATATTCCGGTCTTAAGAAGTTCGTTAATACAGCAATACCTCGACTTACGCTAACCTGGTATACGCGAATTTGGAGTTACGCGATTTTAAAATCTGGTCATTTCGTTTCTTGCTTGAATGAAAAAAAAAAAAAAAAAACTTTAAATGGAGTATGGAAAAATTGTATCAGTTATATATATATTTTCATCTCTGAAACTTAGGCAGAATCAGTGCCAGAGACTGATGTAATTGGTAATATGACTGAACAGTTGTCAATCTTTCCAGGTAAATAAATTTAGAAGTGGATAGTGATGACGTTAAAAAAGAACGGCTGTATTCCTACAATGAGGAACTGATAATTGATGAGCTCAAAGAAATTTATTAGCAAGATCAAAACATTGAAGAGCTTGAGATCTTAGACCCAGTTCAATCAAAAGGTCGAGTGATGGTTGGGAATTCGATATTGAGCCTCAGTTTAATTGAAAAAGGATTACAAATTTTAGAAAGTATAGACTCCAACGAAGAGCGTATTTTTCAACTAAACAAGGAATAAAAAAATTATTAGCATGATAAGAGCCAAATTTGCAGGAGAAAAAAAAAATTTGAGCTGAAAGACTACTTTGTTTGATTTTATGAAACCTTCTACATCCAAATAACTTCGGTTTGCGATTTTATATTTGTGTTATCTAAGATTTAATTAAACATTTTAATTATTATTTTCTTTGACCTCCGGACACATCTAAAAATAATTTATATGTATTTATATGCGAAATTAGACCTTGACTTTCGCGGTTATTATTTAGTCCCCCATCCCCTATCGCGTAAGTTCGGAGGATTAATGTAATTGCCTGTAACTTGGAGCTGGACGTTTGAATCCGCCTACAAGTTCTACAAACTTTCCCTTTCTTACTTCTGTAAAAAACGGAAGGGGAAAGATTCTTGTTCACAATAAATGTTGAGTACGGAGGTGGTTATTGCCCGGGGGACCAGTTAGATGCTGTACCCCCCTGTGAATCAGATCGGTTTCTCTGGGCATTCAGCCAATAGTCCTCAGGTTGCTTCTGCATGTTATGCTAATAAAGAATCAACCAAGCAGTATACATTTAAATACAAAAGTGTGTAACATAATATATTTAAATAAAAATAACTATATTTAGTTTTGTCGAGTAACCTTTGATACTAAAATGTTGTGTGGATTTTGTATTCAATTAATATAAATATGTATATACATAAGACAGAATCATAACATTAAGTGGTAATTAATTTTTTAATTATCATTAAAGTATCGTATTGTCCATTTAATGTCAGTCCAACTGAATGCTTTAACAGGTGAGAAAAAAACCTTTTCAATTTTTGACACAAGTCGCCAAAAGGGTCGCTAAGTCGCCAACGTTGCTGTATTTGTAATTCTTTAAATAATTAGTTTTAATCAATTAATTTCATTAATTATAATTAAATTATTGTATGGTCATCAAAAATGATCCGGTATATAAAATTTCAGCTCAATTCAGCGCTTTAAAATGTATTTTATTAACGATTGAAAATTCCACCAAGATAAATAAATAAATATACAAATATATAAATAAATAAATATATAGACAGTGCGAGCTAATAGTGTAGGAATTGAACAAGCGTTATTTGGGAAAAAGTAGGGAAACAATGTTCTAAAATCTTTTATTCAAAAAAATATAAGAAAAATTAAACAAA
>BMAV01017163.1:324873-348736 GCA_019973955.1 Trichonephila inaurata madagascariensis | reverse complement strand
GAGTGAGGAAGAAAAGGGGACTAAAATAAAACGACCTGGTATCATGGACCTGGTCTAGGTTTTTAGACCACACGGACATGAAACAACACTTAATATTGCGTTATAAAATTTAATGTAATGTTTGCAGTAATAATTTGCATTCAATGAAAATTTTTATTTTTTATCATAATTAGAGAAATGTGATATTTCATAATAATGCAGAATTTTTAGCATAGCAAAAATTTTAAATTTCGTCTTCAAATCCCGTTTATTCACCTTATTTTTAAAATCATTATTGTTTTCTGTTTCTACTTTCTTTTAAACTTGGTAAATCTAAGCGGAACTCGAAATTACAACACACATTAGTAAAAATTGCACATTTAATCAAAACTATTATTCTACTTCTGAATTAACTGTGATCTCAGATTGTGTCATATTTTCCTTTTCCCGCACTTGGTTTACTGAAGCGATTTAAATAATTTTTTGTCTTTTCAATTAGTTTTTTTTTTAAGTGTTAATCTTTCTTTCCATGATGACGGAAATTTTCATCATAATGTTTTGTGAACAAAAATTGTACTCAAATTAGCAACTTTTTCAAGACAGTTACGCAAT
Organism: Trichonephila inaurata madagascariensis; assembly: GCA_019973955.1. Classification (NCBI taxonomy): domain Eukaryota; kingdom Metazoa; phylum Arthropoda; class Arachnida; order Araneae; family Nephilidae; genus Trichonephila; species Trichonephila inaurata. The sequence goes on along the minus strand of BMAV01017163.1, from coordinate 348,145 downwards.
AAGGAATGAAGCTGTAAAAAAAATCAAATCACACAATCATTATAGCCGATTTGAATTTGTCATTCCGCTGTTTGTTGTAGTTGGAAGAAAGATAATATTTCTGAATATTTTTTATAACTAATCAGTGCTTTTTTTCTTCTAATAAAAGCGATAATGAGAAGAAAAAAGGTTTGCTTTATGTGGTTCTGTAATTTTCTGGGCAATTTATATCGAATATCCCGAAAAATTTTCAAAAAACCATCTGACAGAAATTCCCATCATTACGTACCCTAACTGTGACATATATTTCAGAAAAATGGACCAAAAGTGAAAAATTGTTTTGACTGTTTAATGTAGTTCTTTATATTATTATGAAAGTTAGAAAATGTTTTTTTATTTAAAAAGTAAAATTTTAAATACAATAACTACTATATTTTTATCTATAATTTTTACATATACATCAAAAAGTAATGGGTTACACACACATAGGGATTGCATTACCGGGATACCGAATACCGGTATTTTGAGCCATTTTTACAATTTTGTAATAATGGTATTCACAAGCTTAAATACCGGTTTTTCGGTATTTACTGGAAATTTTTTTTAACTGGCTCTAATATATATTCAGGGATTGCCAACCTAGCAAAATAGTATACGTTTTTGTTTTTATGTCTCCCTAACGGGCGAAATTAATTAGAATGTGAATATAAAGTTTCATCGTACAATTAAGAGAAATGATAAAATATGTGAAATATCCAAGGAGGCGGTACAAAACTATTTTAATACAGCTCAGAGTGATACTGCGCACTCGCATGATTCGTAGTCTGATATTTGTATCTGTGAAAACAAAGTTGTATTCGTGAAGAAAGTGCTTAATATTTCGATATTTTTTTTTAAATTGGGGAGTTTGTTACTTACATTCTATTTGCATATTGTATTTACATATCATCGTGATTTTATAAATGAAAATGAAAGAAATGAGACTAACAATTCAAATTTGATTTTTAGATTTAAAAATGTTCTTAAATTTTTTACGCACAAATCTTATCCACATTCAGAAGAATTCGGTACAGTTATCGAAAATGATGATGACACTAATGTCGACATTGAAAAGGAATTGTCTCTTGAACAAAAATTAGAATTAGCGATAACTAAAAAAAGTTTCAGCAAACCAAAATACAATACTGAAATCAGTTATATTCAAAACCATCAGACAAGAAATCTATTTATTTGAAGATAAATTAGATTTAGAGATAAATATACTTAGAAAAAGTATATATATCGCGTATTGCTAACAATACCACCAATTAGCGTAGATAACGAAAGAAGGTTTTCGACAGCTGGTAATTTTTGCACATAACTACATTCCAGGCTTAATGACAGTACAATTAATGGTTGTTTTTTCAGATCATATTTCAAAAAATTTTAGTAGTACCACAGTCTGAATAGAGATATTTACACTTTTTTTTGTGATTTAAATAAATAAGACGTTCCTTTTACTTTTTTGGGGATTCTTTACATACTGTTATAATTTAAAAATTCAAATTATTTTTTTGTGATATTTACACTCTCAAATAAAAATAGTAAATAAAACAAAGAAACACCTGTATTTTCTTTCTTTTCCTAAAATTTCTACAACCGGTATTAAAACTGGTATATCGGTATTACGATCTAAAAAATACCGAATACCGGTATTGAACTTTTCGACCGATATTGCAATCCCTACACACACATCTTATTTAATTAAAGCAAATTGAACAAAATTTTGAAGCTAAATATAATATAACGTATAATATAATATTAAAACACTACACATAATATGATTCTCAATGCATACATTTTACAAATCTTTTACTGTATGGTCAGTGTCGTAACGGAGAACATTTGGGCCGCCCTGCGAAGTCAGTGTTTGGGCCCCAAGATGGATTTTACATAGGGCAGATACTCGGTGGCAGTCAGGTATTGGAGCCCCCTAGAACCCTGGGCTTCCCCACAACGCGGGGGTTGCGGGGGTGCACGTTGTGCCACTGAGTATGGTATGTCCCAAAACACGGTACTACACACAAGCCCACATCACACTGTTTGCAATTAACTCATGTCTCATATCTTATCACACCTTACCACTAATGTCATCTATTAAGAAAGTATTGAATTAAGTATACTAAAGCAGAAATGCACTCAAATCGGGCTTCACAAAATAGAAACGTTAATTAGCACAAAAACGGGCTTCACAAAAACTGTACGTAATAGTTGCCCGAGCTACATTCGGGCAATACTGGCAGGGGTTTAATGTAGGGTGAAAATGTGCTTTTTTTACTGTATGTTTACTTAAAGTTATTTTGTAGAAAAATTTAGAAAGAGAGGAACATTGAAGATTACTCGGATCTGTTAAAAAGCGGTTGGCTACCAGAAGAGGGCCTTAATGACTAAAATCCTAAAGACGAGTACCGTGATGTAGATGAAATTAAAATAATAACGATAATAGTTGTTTTTTAACTATCTTCAGGAATAAAAATGATACAAATATATTTATCTTTTAATTATTTTGTACTGAACTTCACATGTAAATTTGCATGATGGTAGATACTTCAAAATATTGTTTTTAGTTATTTTTTATTTATATATATATATACTAAGATTTTTTGAATATTTTTCTTTAATCTAGAACATGAATATTATCAATCTGGTCTATTTCACGAAAATAGAAAATATCAAGCAAAAAGGGTTGAATAATGTGCTCATAAAAAATCATTTATGGTAGCATATATGTTTACATTTAATGAAAAATAAAATACACATTTAACTCTTTTTTTCATTTTAAAAATAAATGTCGAAAAATTGTGTATGCAGTTAAAAGAATACTATTGGATATCGGATTTTATTTTAATAGCTTCTTTTCGGTGAGGAAGAATCCATTCACACTATTGTGTAAAACGCTATTCAACTGTCCAATTGTGGGGAACAAACTTGCCAACAAATTTATATTATACATGGAGGAGGAAAGTTAATCAGAAAATAACTTCAAGTGCTTTGGGAGGGCCCATTAATAAAGAGAAGTGAAGAGAATGAACTTATATTATTTCGCATCCCTTCTGTTCTAGAAGCATGTGGGCGGTTTTCTTAAAAGGCCTTTGTCCTAAGATGCATAATTAGAACTATGAACGAATGAGGAAGGAATAAGGGTTATAGTGTATCAAGTTTTACTTCAGCTTCTTTGAAAAGTTAAGAATCTTTATTTAGCACAGTGTATGATATGGAGATTTAATATGCAGCAAGTGTTGCTAAACATTTTCAAAGGAAACAATGCATAGTATTGTGTAACAGATATTTTGTACCCAAACCCATTACTTTTTAAAGGAAGTATCAATGGTTAATTGAATATAAAGTATAAACAATACAAATAATAAATAGAGTTTATGAATAATTTCAATATTTAAATGCGTAAGAGGCTTAAATGGAGTTTTTTTTGCTACAAATATAGAAGGAAGCGTATTATTACAAATTATAGTATATTTTAGGTATATTCGACTACGTTCGGAAACGAGATTTTGTAAAAGCGTATAAACAAATACTTTTTTAATGTTTAGTGTCACTTAAATTAGAACACACGTATAAAATTGTTTTAAGAATATTGAGAACATTAAATATTATTTAATTGCGATATTTTAGAAAAAATAAACATAGAATTACTTATTTACAAAATATTCTTCTTTCATGAAAAATACTTCTGTTATAATAATATTTTGCCCATATACAGCTCAGACCTTTGTACAGAGCCTGAACTAGGATTTGTGAAATATATAACTTAGAAGTGGATTTATCCGCATTTAATTCATCAAAATGAAAACATTTTAGGACAAATACATCGATTATTGTTTCAATTAATAATTCTGAAGAAAAAAAAAAGAATTTTTCAAAAATCCTAGTTCAGGCTCTCTGGAGAAGTTTTACCTATCAAAAGGCACAAAATTTCATTAATATAGAAGCATCTTTCATAAAAGAAGAATGTTTTGAAAATAGATAATTCAATGTTCATTTTTGCCGAAATATCGCATTTAAATATTTTTTTATTGTAATAATATTCTTAAAATAATTTTATACGTTTATCCTAATCTAAGTGACACTAAATATTAAAAAAAATACTCGTATGTAAGCTATTGAAAAATCACATTTCAAAACGTAGTCGGATACCTTAAAGAATTATAGAACAGTTACTTAAGTCAGAAATGCCCTGCAATGAAATACTTGTTAAATATCGTTTCATTGAATTTTTAATAAATGCAAATATCTAGGCGTCATGTAACTTACATAATTTTCTTTGAATAGTATACTTTCTACTGACCATTTTACTTTTGTTGAACTAACTGCATCTTCTTGTGGTACTTTAGTTGCATAAATATTCTTTTCACATACTCAAATGTTGATGTTCACTGGCGCAGGATTTATACAAATTTGCAAGAAGAAAATTTTCTGAACAGATAATAATTAGAACAATTTTTAAATTGAAGTGAAAATAGTGATAAATGGATAGTTTAATTATTTACCCATAAACTACTCAACCATTGAAATCAGAGTTACTTGTGCTAACTTGATAATAAGAGTAAAAAGCTCATCACAGCATTGAACATCAGAAACGCTATTGAACATATGGTCCAAAATAACTGGGTTCACCACACCCTATGTTGAAATGTTAAAAAATACTGAGTGCAGAGGAAAAGGATTTTCACAAAAATAATATCAACTATCTAATTATCCATTATTCGTAATAAGCAACTATCTAACTATTCAATATGAGATAATTAAATAGTTGATATTTTTGATGTTCTGATTTACGAAATGAAAATAATCAAAGTATCGCGTAAAGGGAATGTGGAATGTAATGTAAAATATAGTGTGTATGTGTGTGTGTGTGTTTCAAATTAGAAACTTTTCTACAATAGGTAAGGCTATGAATATTCTCTCAAATTAAGCCTTTATTTACTGAATGACTAGTTATAAGATATATTTAAATATAATCAAAATATATAATCAAATGCCTTATAAAATGAACGCATTAACCCCTTAAATATTCATTCACTACCCAAATCACAACAAAAAAGCAAATTATTTTATTGCGTATAACTAAGCATCGTACTTAATAAAATGAGAAAATAAAAGAATTTAATTTTTATTTAAAATTTTAAAGTTTTAACTACAGATTTTGTTTTAGAATTATATGGAACGCAAAAACATTTTAATGATTGCTTTCTGTGATATATGCTATAGGGAATTTTTTTATATATCTCAGAAACATTTTTATATTCGTGCTTTTTCAAATGATAGAGGGCTTTGTGTGTGTGTCCGTTCATCTGAAGAATAATTCCAAAAAACTCAAACTCAGTGGCGCAACAGCCCAAGAGGGCAGGGCCTGATGTACCCATCCCAATAGACGTTACCGTTTAGCGCTGAAGTACATGAGCAGATGTCCCGATCAGGTGGTCAGTCTGAAGCGAGACCTCCAGTGTTTATGTCCCCAAGGAAGCTTGGTACTCATTTATCAACCCACTGCAGTAGGGATGAAAGGTTAAGTTGTCTTTGCCCAGCCCGGGAATATAACCCAGATCTGTAGCGTGGAAAGGCGATACACTACCACTTCGACCAATGGGTCCTATAATTTCAAATAATCAGCAAAAATTTCTGAATTTTTCAAATTTAATTCATCCTTTTAGGAAGAAAAATTGCTTTGTTGTTTGTGTTACATGGAAAATGTAAAATGTCGGTGGTCTAAATGTTAAAAAAAATGCAATACATTAGAAGACATATTTTTTAAAGCTCTAAACTCTTGCCTTTTTTTTCATCAAAGAAAAATTCCCCTCTCTACCACAAAGAAAATGTCAGTAAAAAGGATTTAAAACGCAAGCAAGAAATAATATTACCGTAAGAATTAAGAACATGCACAAGCAAAAAAAGAAAACATCAGTGCCCGCACAGTGTAAAAGCAAACTGCTTTCTGCCAACTTTCAGTAGTCCGCACGATATATGGACAGACCAGTTAAGATGTTTAACATATCAACTAAAAATTCCAGCTACGCACTAAATTAAGATAAGAAACGATATAATATCTGGACAAAAAAATATTTAAATTATATCTTTCTATTCTCTCAAGACCATGAAATTCGAATTTTCTATAAAATGTTTAAAGTAATGGTAATGCTAAAGCTCGCGTGAATCATTATTTACTGTACAATTTTGCCAAAGGTAGTATTAAAGCCATCTCATGCCAAAGAATACCTGACATTTATCTAGAGGATGCAAGTGAAAGTAATATATGACACTCGATGACTTTATAATTCAAGTAAAGAGATCTCGAAATCAAGCAAAGTATGATTGTTGAGAAGTGTTCCTTGATAAAGCCCTTCAAATAGCCTGAATTTTATAATTCCAGAATTAATCGTCATTTCCAATGTACAAAGACAAAAGCCGGAAGAGAGTTGAAAGTGTAGATTTTCAACAAAAAAAGCTAGCTTTTCCGTTTCACATAAACTTACTGGAAATGAAAGGAATAGGTGAATAGTTGCGATTGTTCTACAGCTTCCCTGACAGAAATAGTGAGCCATTATTGAAATGTATTAGATAGAAAATCAAAAACTGATTATATACAATAACGTGGCAAGATGATGGACTCTATCAGCCTTCTGAACCATCTGAGCCAATGTCAAACTCAAGATTACAAGGTAAGAAAGATTATCTTGAATATATCACACGAGAGATGCGCAGAAAAAAATATCCTTGAAATATTCTCTGCATAATCAGACTACTAACGCCTTTTTCTTCTGTGTTTAGAGACAACATATGATCCAGACTAATCACTAAAAAGCATAACGTCATGAGTCGACACATTGTTATTTTCCTCACGATAACCCAAGGCATCTCATATTCCTATCATGTGTCCCATCAAAAGGTAAGTAGGTTTTGTTGAAAGGTTATTTTTATGTACTATCACTCGTTTCCTTCGTTGATCAGCTGTCTCCGCCGAAAACTCTATGTTAATATTTATGATGAAATATCTGGCACCGAAGACGTATTTTCTAAAAATCTCGAGGTTTGACTGGTATATAATTCGTTACCTACCAGAAATTGCAAGAATCATGGAGAGTATTGACGAATATGTATAGAAGGCGTATATTTTTATATATAGTTAAATATACTCTTCTATAGAGTCAGAAATCATTAGAAAACTAAAGATAGATAAAACATTGGAAAATGGATATTGAACTTTAAAATAGATATTGGAATTTAAAACAGATATTAGAATTTAAATATATGGATGCTGCAGTAGTTTAATATTGCTGACTTAGGACAGGTTTTATATATAAAATAATTTATTTAAAAGTGGGGTTAAGCAAGTTTTCCATCTAGAAATTCCCCTCTTCCTTTTTTTGTTTATAGTACTGGGCGAAATCCTGGTGAAAATAAGGGATAGAATTTCTAAATCTATTACAAGAAAAAGCTAACTTACCTAAAATTGCATTCAAAAATTTACAGCCCGTGTTGGATATGTGTACAATAAACAAGTTATTTCTAGATTCTGGACTCAAATACAAGTTCAAAGTATAGTATTGGATGAGTTGTAGTATTTAGTAAAAGGTATAAAATTAATAGTACTAGAATAATTATAAAGTACTGAATTTGCCAAAGTGGTCCCCAGAAAAATGTGTAATATACTTAAATTAAAAAGAAAATTCGACACTAAGCACTCAATTCTCGAATATTTGAGGCACTTTATGAAGAAATGGGTTCCGAGTATACTTATCTTCGTCATGCTCAGGTAAGATGGCTGTCGAGGGACATAATATAGACCCGTCTATTCGCCTTGCCGGAAGAAGTCAAATTATTTTTTTAGTAACAAAATAATCCGAAAATGCAAAAACTCTTGTCCAACAATGAATGGCTAGCAAATCTTGCATACCTGGTAGATATTTTTTCCCTTTAAATGAATAAATATATCCTTGCAAGGAAAATTTAAGGACATGTTCGCACTATGAAATAAAATTGATGATTTTCAAAAGAAAATAATATTCTGACGAACACGGCTGGTTGAAGATGATCTGAAAATGTTTTCTAACTTTTATGAATACATGAAGGGAAATCATGTTAACCAGAAAGTAGTAAAAATAGTTAAAAAGTGCTTGGAATCACTTACAGAATCTTTTGCCCGTTATTACCCAAAGAAAGAAGATCCTAGACACGATAATATGTGAATATATCATATTCGTCATATATAATATTAGTTTGCAGCGGAAATTCAGGATAATAATTCAAGCATGCATGTAAAAGTAAGTCTCATTGACCTATCATCTGAAGATACTCTCAAATTTAAATATCATCCATCCATATCAGAATCTCGGTTTTGGCTTTCCATAAAAAGTGAATGCCCTTTTCTTAGTGAACAGGTGATGAAAATTATGAATCATTTCTCTGAAACTTATTTAAATGAAAAGGCCTTTCCATTTGTCACAGCCATCAAAACACGCTACCGCAGCGTTTTTCAATCTGTGGCTCGCCTTCCTGGGGGGCGCGATAAACGTACGAGGGGGTCGCGAACATATCGAAAATAAAAGATTTAAAAATAATTAATATACTAGAATGAATTAAAACAAAATATTTTCAGACATAATAAAAAATGCACCCTGATATAATTTATATATATCATCTACATTTATTTGTATTTGTTGTAATTTCATTATGAGAGATTTTTTATTACTTTTCCATTTTAAAACTAAAATACTACTCTTTGTGAGAGAAAAAAACAAAACCCAGAATCGAAAAAATTTAGGAAGATAAAAAATTCAACACTGTTATTATATTTGAAATACTGTACACATTATAGCTGTAGGCAGCAGAATAATTTGCTGATCATCTGTTTGAGCTTCTAAGTTTTTGCTACAGTTAGTTATAACCTTTCTCTTATGTGTTTGTTTCTCATTTAAGGAAGCTGTTAATAATGTATTTCTCTGTTGCGGTGTTTTCCATGTAAAAGAGTTTTATGTTACTTGGAAAACCACTCAGAGCACTTTGAAGGATTACTTGGCCAAGATTTATTTTTATGAGTATTCTCAAACATATAAAGCATAATGAAAAATGTTACGCAGCATGCTGAGTCTACCTAGGCCAACCCGGGAAAAGAACTCGGATCTATGGTGTATAAGAGTGATACGCTACCACTTGACCACTGGCCCTTAATTTAAGTAAATACAGTAATACAATTTTTATTTAATACAGTATAGTAATTTTTCAACTTTACTTCCATCATTAAAATAAAATTTCTACCTTTCAAACTTTGTACAGTTTATTTACTGTATATTAATGATACACTAATTTTGTTTTTTAACATTGTAAGAATTCTAAGCATGTTACCATATTTGACCGAAATGATAAGTATTCCTTTGCTCCGATTTCTAATTTAAATGTAATTTATTAAAACGTAAAAAGTTTCAAATTTGAAAGCAACTATATTTAGTAACGTTTCTAGATAACTGTCCAACTCAAGGACTTTAAATGAGTGAATAATGCATTTCAGAATTGTAATTTCAGACCCAGAATAAAATTTCTAGAAGACCCTTTCATAAGTAGTGGATATGATTCACGTTATCAAACTCAATAATATGATGAAACTGCATTTTAATCCTCCTTTTATGTTTCCCTTTATCTTCGGATCTGAGTTTAGTCTTTATGGTCTAGCTGCATCATGATTAAATTTTAAATATGTCTCCCTTTATGAAAACTTATTCTCTATACTAATGAATAATGTCTTTATTTGAAATAATTTTTCTTGGATTCCTGTCTTCTTTTTCTTTACATCTGTATTACATTAAAATTGTTCCACAGTTAAATTATGTTAAGGCTAATCGACATGTATTTTAAAGAAAAGTACATTTAGGACTGTGCAATTTCGAAGATTAATAATTCTTAAATGATAATTCTTATCTTGCAAAAATGCCAGCTTATTCATTATAATTCATTGATGAACAATGTTTCAGCGTTTGAAGAGCGTTTTCAAACATGGGAAATAGTTGTTCCTGGCTGAATTCTCAGTAACCGTTTTAATGTTTTAAATTCTGAGTATAAAAATAACTTTTTAATTTAACCTATTATTTGAAAATTGGATAAAATTAGCATTACTGTCCTATTTTATTTTGGAGGGAAAACAATACGCATCTCCAAACATAATGGGATTATCAAGATTGTTTATATGTTTTTAATAACTCTAACATTCTCAATGCTGTAATGGGGAATATATCAGTTCAATGCAAAACGTAGCTTGATTGTTCTTTTGTGTAAAAAAAGCTTCCCAAGACAATTGTTCATTAGTTAGTCTAGTTAGGTTATTTCTTAGGTGACTTCAGAAAAGAATACTAGCAAATCAGGGAAGAATGCATCGGTTATTGGTTTTCTTTATCGGTAGATTGTGAAGTATTCTGCTAACAAGTTTATGGCATCGAGTTACATAATTGGAATAGTTAGATCAGAAGGGTCTTCAAACTGTGTTCTATAAAACGCTGGGGTTCCATGGGGCATACCAACTGGTTACACAAGTTACAGTAAAAACTCAAAAAGAATTTTGCAAAATGGATTCACTTTCTCTATGAAGTTTATATACCCAGAATAATTTATGGCTCATCTCTGTCTTTAAGAAACTGAGAATCCTTTTTATACATGATAACTTTATTTTGTAGTACTTTAAAGCTTCATTATAATGCAATAAAAATAATAATAAAACGTTTTATCTTTATGTGTATATATATATTTGGTTGGGGAAAAAGAAATCCATTATTTTTGCATGAAATTCTAGACTTTATTTAACATGTTTCGGATTCTCTGATTTGGATAAAATATGTACCGTATTGTTGTACAATTTATTACCATTTTAAAGGTAGCTTCACAATTCCTTTCTCATAGATGTCTTGGTCCTTAATGGCGAAAAACTCTAGAAATCGATTTTCACAATCTTCTCTAGATCCCAATTTCTTATCACTTATGAAGTTTTACAATACGAGAAAAAGGTGGTAATCGCTTAGTGCTATGTCCGGACTATATGGTGGATGCATTAAAACTTCCCAACCAAGCTTCCAGAGTGTCTGGTCAGTCACTACAAACGTGTGTGGCCTGGCGTTGTCCTGATGGCACACAACACCTCTTCTGTTGGCCAATTCTGTCTGTTTCTGGTCAATTGCTCGCTTCAAACGGTTCAGTTGTTGACAGTAGAGATCTGAATTTAGTGTTTGGCCATAAGAAAGTAACACATAATAATGATTCCTTTCCAGTCCACCAAATGCACAGTAGAACATTCCAGGCCGTTAGTTCTGATTTGGCCACCGTTTGAGCAGCTTCTCCGCCCTGTGACCACGATCGTTTTCGCACAATATTGTCGTATGTGACCCATTTCTCATCCCCAGTCACCACCCGTTTAAGAAATTAGTCGATTTTATTCCGTTTGGCCAAGACTTCGCAGATGGAAATTCGATCCATCATGTTTTTTGGTGTTAATTTGTGTTGCACCCAAACATCGAGCTTTTTTGAATCCAAGTTTGCGCAAATGGCTTAAAATTTTTTTTTGATAAATCTTTAGCTCCTGAGCGATACTAAGACTACTAACATGCCGGTCAACTTCGATTATTTCTGTGATTTTATCGACATTTTCGACGACGGGCCTGCCTGTGCGAGGTGCATCTTTAACATCAAAAATGCCTGAAAGGAATCGACGAAACTAAAATTGCTCGTAATTAGCTGTTACAGTATCGGCACCATAAACACATTTCACAATTTCAGCCACCTGGCTTGCACTTTTGCCTTTATCAAAGAAAAACGGTGAAATGTACCGAATTTTCTCTTTGTTGACTTTCATTTTTAACACCCTGTATTTCAGAACTGAATGGACCAAACAAAAATTAGAAAAATAATTTTTTAGTGTGAAATGTCACCTTGACAACCAGCATAAATTTGAAATTGTTTGACCAATACTTCACGAGATGTCGACACTACAGCCATCTACCGAAAAAAAATGGATTTCTTTTTCCCCAACCTAATATATATATATATATATATATATATATATATATATATATATATATATCACTAGATTATGAATATTTTATTGTTTACTATACCAGGTTGCGTGAGATAATTTTTATAAATGTTAATATAATGCCTTGAAAAACTAAACAATTTTCTAATGGAAAAAGGACCTTTTTGCATTTGTAGAAAAAACATCTCCAATAAGGACAGGGAACAAAGTATCAACATATCAACAGATTTGATGTTAAAAATTTTAATTTAAGCAAGAACAGCTCCTAAATTTTATGTTCCCCTTTTTTTTTATACAAAATACACATTTTTTCACTAAGCATTTTAATGTCATTTATAAAAATGGATTTAAGGGGAAAATATTTCTCAATGTGAGTGGCTACAAAAAGAAAGTTTTGAGACGAATTAAACTCAGAATATGCAATGTGATTACAGTTAATCTCAATAGATCTAGATTTCGAAAGTTTGGGTAAGTGAAAATGCAAGCACATATCTTAGTTACTAAACATCATGTATAGATTACTGATTAATATTATTAGTGAGTAATTTATATTAAAAGTAGATTAAGATTTTTTAATCTTAAATGCAATACTTTTAATTACCTTTACAAAAGTACCTATAACATGCTGATCTACTTTAAATATTATTTTGAGATATATTCTTCTAAGTGTGTGTGTGTGCGTGGAATAAGGTTCCACAAAAAACTCTCTAGTTCTAGGAGTTTCACGAGTTGAAAAAGTTTAAAGAGCACTGAGCTAAATGATAGAAAAGTAAGAGAAAATGATAACATTTATGTAACTAAATATTTTAATTCCCTGCTGATTATAACGATTTGTTAGAATCTTAGACAATTGTAGGAGAGCTTGACTATTTTATATTTACTTTTAAGGTATCCGACTACGTTCGGAAAAGTAATTTTAAAAAAGGGCATAAATGGATAATTTTCATATCTTGTGTCACTTAGATTAGAATACATGTATAAAATTGTTTTAAAAACACTTTGGCAAAAAAAAAATTATTTAAATACAATATTTTGGTTAAAAATATACTTAGAATAATCTTGTTTCAAAATGTTCTCTTTTTGTGAAAAATGCTTCTATTATAATAGTATTTTGCCTTTATATAGCTCAGACCTTTCTACAGAAGCTCAACTAGAATTTTTGAAAGTTCACATTATTTTCACAGTTAACACCCATTGAAATAATTATCGGCGTTTGCTTTTCTTAAAATTGCTCCCCTCTGTTGTCGTAAAATATGCATAAACCCACTTCTGTTATATATTTCAAAAATTCTAGTTGAGCCTCTGTTAAAAGATTTGAGTTATATGCAGGCAAAATATTATTATAATAGAAGCATTTTTCACAATCGGAGAACATTTTGAAAAAAGATTATTCTAAGTTAATTTTTTGCCAAAATATTGTATTTATATAAATAACTTTTTTTTTTGTAAAAATGTCCCTAAAATAATTTTATACATGTATTCTAATCTAAGTGATACTAAATATTATGAAAGTTATCCATTTCTGCGCTTTTAGAAAATCACGGTTTCGAACTTATTCGGATACCTTAAGAAGTGAAAAACACCACATCTTTTTCAAGATCTTGTAGTGATCTAAAATCTCTTTTAAGAAAATATGAGTTTTGTTAATTATCATAATTAATTAGCTGTGTAGAACTAATATACGATGAAATACATGCCTACAAATATATCATTCTTTTGTATTAGCAGGAAAACAATGAAATATTCAAAGGTTAATTAAAAATTTAAATAATAATGGGAGAAAATGTTCCTTGCATACTACATTGATTTTCAAATTTTATTTTAAATTTCTTTGAAAAAAATAACAAACACATATATGTAACAGTTTTTTTCAGTTCTGAGTTCATTTTAGATAACCTAGGTTACAAGTTTCTATATTGTATTATACCATAATAAACTTGAAAATCATAATACCTTTTTTACAGCTAATAACCTTCTCGTATTTTATTGTTTTGAAAGATTGTTTTTAACAGAAAATTCCTTTCTAAACATATTTTTCAAGTTGTTAATAAATTGTATGAACTGTGATGCTTATGACACTCACGGCGTTTTTATTTATTTTTTTCTAGGTAAGGTTTCTTGTATAGAGATAAAATTTGAAAAAATACTTCGATCATAGAATTCATTTTTTGAGTATAAAAATTCATTAAGCATATATTTACCATTGAAAGTAAAATCAGTTAGAAAAAAAATTTTACATTTGTGCATATAGTAATAACATAATAATTGTACGTTTAAAGGTAAAAGAAGTTTCTATTTTCATTTTTAAAACTTACGAAGAAACTGAATTTTTAAAAATTAAATTCATTTTTAAAAATATAAGCTTAAATTAATTTTAATTTCTGGGAGGTAAGTTTGCATTGTATCTACAAGACGATTCTTTTAAAAAATATTGTTGATCATATATATATATATATATGTGTGTGTGTGTGTGTTCTGTTGCACTAATAATCAAATATATGCATATTTTTTGCTCTCAATATTCGATTTTATACGTAATCCAACCGGTAAAAGCGTTCTCATAATGACAAAGCAGAACAAATCACAACCTGAATACCTTGAGAAACTAAATTTTCTATTAATAAAACACTTTCATAATTTCGGAAAAAGAAGTCTTTAGTTTTTATTTATTTACTACTTCTGTCAAATACTGTGATATGCATTAAAAGAAAGAAGTTTTTTTCGGGATCTTCTTTGCTACTTCTACAAGCTGTCAAATTTCAAATGGTGCAACAGCAAGTGTTGTGAATTAAAACTAGTTTACACTAGATATTTGTTTATCGATGATCATATGTATTCGTCGGCCAAATGATGAAACATATTGACAAAAGGCTATCATGCAAAATCTCACTGTGTTGTAAATAGACTGAGATAAGTAGAAAAATGGATACTTGTCTGGAATCTAATTTTATGCAATTCGATAAGCTTTGCCCATCGTTCAACGCACTATCATTGCAAACTGTGAAGTAATATCGAATATAATCGCCACAGCGGGCGTATTGTTAAAATTTATATCTGTTCTCAATGATATCGAATGGTACAGAACAATGAAGACTATTATACTGCGGGCATATCTTCCTGAGCTAGAATTTTCAATATTGCAATTACGATTATTCTTCGTCTTCAATACAACATGGCTGCCATTTTGGACGGCGGTTCCATCGGATTAGCGTAATTCATTGCTTTAGCCATTATACTTGCATTATTGCGTTACAAATCATCAGTTCTAAATCGCATCATTTTAATTTACTTTATTTAAGCACAAGAACTGATTTTTCTGAAAGGCAATACACAATGTAGATACTCCTAAATTCCTGACCCACAGTGCTGAAACATTTTCGGTTGACTTTAGCATCTTGCATTTAGTTTTTATTTATTTATTTGAATAAAAAAATTCTAACAGTTTGAGACGAAAAGAGTTCACTCTAATGTTTGGTTATGAATGGTTGACATACATTGTACAACAACCACTAGATGTTGTTGGTTTTTGGGCCATAGCAAGTTTCAAACTCAAATGCATTTATTCCTTTACTTAATGAAAACAACTAAAGGTGGGAAATGCACTTCATAAATAATTGGAAGATCAATCGCTCGACACTTAAGGCTACTAACGTATAAGTTTAATTTACTCCACTTACTCTTGGAACACTCTTGACTTCTACGCTAGAATTTACTTTAAAAATATTTCTGAACTATACGACCCCTGGTCGTAATTCTAGTTCACAATTTTAATCACTTTAAATCTCCAATTATCAACTACCGACCCTCCATTGACTATCCATTGACTAACACCGTGTACCGAAATGCCAAGGCTTAAATAGAATAACTCATTTAAATAAATAAAGACTTCTTCGAGGGAACGTTTTTAACAGAACGTACAGTTAAACATAATAATTTTACCCCCCAAGAGGAGTAATGGTTTTCGCGGATAGATCCGTTACAATTGCAGTACAAATTTAACTTAACTTAACTCAGTTTGAGCTGATTCAATCAAAAGTATACAGTAGGAAAGAAGTCAAAGATCCAATTCTCTCTAAATAGCAAAATATAATTCATAGATTGCTGTTAAATACCGGCACAATGGCCATTGCTGTTTCGAAAAGGAGAATCCACAAGACCAAAGCTCTGATACAACTTTATCTAAAATTTCAGAAATTTATCTAACCCACACACGCATTCAGCATCTCATCGAATACACAAATTCACCATTTGTTATATGTTCGCACTTCAGATCTCTTTAAATAAAAATACTTATTTGCATACATAATAGTTTTTTCAGGAGTAATGGTCATCCTCAATTACATCCTGCAGAAACCTCAGAGATTAAGTGGAGGGGAAAACGCAAAAGACTTTACGACAAACTAAATTAAAATAATAAAACAAATATAAACAGGTTCAAATATGCATGAATGGGAAGATGCATGCTGTACATAAATTTCATGCATGCTTTGTCAAAAAAAGATAAAAATAAAATAAATAGCTGAAAAAATAATTGGAATCTCACATCACTTTTATAGTCCTCATAACGAAATAAATTTACCAATATCCTTTCAAGACCCAATACAACATGAAATAAAATTCACATAAAGCATTTTATTTTACGTTCATCTTACTATGATAGTTAAACTTTAGAAATAAAATTTTAAATTTACTTTCTTATTTTCCCACTTCCTGGATGCAATTTCAGGTTCATGAATACAAGTTCAGTTATGATTTCCTTCCTTTGTAAAATTAAGTTTATTATTTCCCAGAAACGTTTCAAAGAAAGCTCGAAATAGAGCTGTAAATTAAAAATGCTCTCATGTGAGCTGACGACATAACAATGCACGTGAATATCAAAACAGTGAAAGAACCTTTCTATGTCTACTTAGCTAATTCAGAAAAATGAGTTAAAATATTTTCATTTTTGTGTTAATGAAACCTCAATAAAGAAAGGGATAAATAATAGTAAAGTAGAGAGAGATAAAAATTAATGCTATAATACTTTGATAAACTGCTGTAAGATACATTCATTTTTTTTTTACAATTTTACATCAATTAGAGTGAATGATTTAAGGTACGCCTTAAGCTATCCGACAACGTTCGGAACCGTGATTTTGCAAAAAGCGTATAAATAGATAATTTTTATGATATTTAGTGTCACTTAGATTAGAAAATGTATATAAGATTGTTTTAAGAATAGTATTACAATAAAAAACTATTTATGTACAATATTTTGACAAAAAATGAACATAGAATGATCCATTTTCAAAATATTCTCCTTTTGTGAAAAATGCTTCTATTATACTAATATTTCGCCTGTATATAGCTCAGACCTCTGTACAGAGGCTCAACTAGAATTTTGAAATATATAACTTAGAAGTGGGTTTATCCATGTTTTACGACAACAGACAGAAGAAATTTTAAGAAAAAAATGCCGATAATTATTTCAATTGGTGGTAACTCTGAAAATAATGTGAATTCTTCAAAAATCATAGTTGAGCCTCTATACAGAGGTCAGAGCTATATACAAGCAAAATATTATTATAATAGAAGTATATTTCACAAAAGGAGAACATTTTGATAAAAGGTTATTCAAAGTTAATTTTTTGCTGAAATATTGTATTTAAATAAAGTATTTTGTCAAAATATCCTTAAAAGAATTTTATACATATATTCTAATCTAAATGACACTGAATATCACAAAAATTATCCATTTATGTGGTTTTTTAAATTCACGGTTCCGAACGTATTGGGATACCTTAAAGAAAAAAAAATTTGAAATAGTTGAACAGGTACGAAGTATTTTTTATAATAAAACGATGATTATATGTAATAAACTTATTGCAGTGTTTTCGTTATTTAAAAATTAGAATTATATTTTTTTAATTCAAACCAACTACTGTAAAATATTATGTGTAATATAATATACTGCTGTAATATAATATACTACCGTACCTTAGTATATAATACCGTGCACTTATACTTTCAAGCTACTTTTTTTTAACGTTTTGGCACATTCGCCGTATAACGCGCACACTTTTTCAAGAAGAAACCGTACATGAACATATGTAATGCTCTGAAGTTTTTAAGTCATTTATTCGAGACATTATCCCAGATTTTTTTAAAAATAGTATACTTCTTGATATACAGCTCTGTAAGTTCTTAAGTTATGTCATTTCTTTTAAATAAACAATATTTTGATGTATGTATAAGATTTATTTATGGTCTCATATTTCTTTTTTTAAATTTTTTTTTAAAGGTATAATTTCTATACCGGATGTATAACGCACACCCGAAAATTTTGATCTTATTTCATGTGTTAAATAGGCACATTATACGTCGGATGTTAAGGTATATTAATGAGCCATAATTTGTGAGGTTTTCTGGAAAAATCTTAGACTGGATAGAAACAAAATTCAGTTTTACAGAAGGAAGAATAAATATAAATTCAACTAAACAATGAAAGATTTTTTTTAAATAAAAGTAATGTATCCTAAATAAGTTGTTCAATCGCCAAAGAGGAAATGCGAATATGTTTTTAATCCAAAATATAAACTAAGTTTTTTATTGTTCTCTCTTGTTCTTTCTACCTTATATCTCAGAAGTATTTTGTGCTAAACAAAACAAGCAATATAAAAAAAAATCAATTCCTATTTAGATCAACAAGAAAATTTTTTATTTTAGATACTTTTTATTAAATAGTTACAATTAATATAAATATGTATATACATAGGACAGGATCACAACATTAAGTGGTAATTAGTTTTTATTAATTATCATTAAAGTATCGTGTTGCCATTCAAAACAATCGTGTATTTAAAATTTCAGTTCAACCGAATGCTTTAAGACTTGAGAAAAAAATCATTTAAAGTTTTGACCCAAGTCGCTAAAAATGAAACCAACGTGTCTGTATATGTAATTCTTAAAATAATTAGTTTCAGTCAATTAAAATTTTAATTAATTGTAATTAAATTGTTGAATTTTTGCCCAAAACAATAGTGTAAAAAAAATTTCAGCTGAAATGAGTGCTTTAAAATGTGAGAAAAAAATCTTTTCGTTTTGACACTAGTCGCTAAAAGAGTCGCTAAGTCGCCAAAAATGGTGCCCACGTGGCTCTATTTGTAATTATGCACTCCATTAATTTTTATTAATTATAACTAAATTACTGTGTTGTCATCCAAGATAATGATGTATATAAAATTTCAGCTCAATTGAGCGCTTTAAAATGTATTTTATTAATTATTGAAAATTCCACCTAAATAAATAAATATATAAAGAGTAGCTAATAGCAAGAATTGAAAAATCACTTCAATCTTTATTTTATTTGACTAAACTAAAAATTTTATTTAATTGAAATGAACTCAGGATTCTGGAAGGATGTATAATTTAAATAGAATACCATAGAATTATGGAAATAGGCGTAACAAAAATGAGAATGAATTGGCCAACCTTAAAGTAATAATAACAAAACATTATTTTCACAACAAAAAAGTTACCACATAGTTTTTGAGGAAAAACATCTTACTAATGTATAATTCACCTATTTTTAATATTAGAAACAAAAAAATTTTGTATGAATTAAAAATTGTTATAAAAGATTGACGAATTCTTATTTTCTTATAATTTAAAAGCCGGTTTCTGTACTATTTTGACATCTGAATTAGAGATTTAAGCTCTTTTTTTTCTCAATTTGGAAACTAAAATAATTTATTATCAAAAAAAAAAAAGTGGAACTTTATTTTTATCAAATAAGGAATGCATTTTTTATAATATCATGGGGATACATATTTATACAACATTTGCAATTAATAAAACAATTATTTATACAACTATTTGCTATTTTAGATTATTTTAAATGTTTGAAACATGTTACAATTCAAACTTGTTTAGATGATTAAAGTATTTCAAACCAGTTGAAATTTAAATTTGTTGAGGTTATTTGAAGCATTTTAAACTTATTACAATTTATATTTGTTTAGGTTATTACAAGTAATTTAATGCAATTATTAAATCTTTAATCGAAAGAGGTATGAAAGTATTTTAAACCACTTTTTTATACTTAAAAAACATTCATTTAAAAATTGATGCCACTTTATTGCCGTAGCATCTCATATAACTCTCTCCATTACTTTAAAAATGATTTTTTTTCATTCATTTACAGTTCTCTAAATAAAATAGACATATATAATATATTTTTAAAAAAGCATTTTGCAATATTTTCAACATTGGAATATTTTAAAAATGCTTGATATACTTAAAGTAGATATATTTATTTTTATCTAAATCAGAAACAAATATAAAACCAAAAACATTATATTTAAGCACATTGCATTCTAGATATTGATTTTTTTTCATTAAATGTACCATTAGAATTAACAAAGTT
Organism: Trichonephila inaurata madagascariensis; assembly: GCA_019973955.1. Classification (NCBI taxonomy): domain Eukaryota; kingdom Metazoa; phylum Arthropoda; class Arachnida; order Araneae; family Nephilidae; genus Trichonephila; species Trichonephila inaurata. The sequence goes on along the minus strand of BMAV01017163.1, from coordinate 327,698 downwards.
AGGCTGAAAAATCCATACAAGAGCATTATATATGCTTCAAAATAATTTCATTTTAAATGAAAAGTTATTTTTAGGTAAAATTGATACTTTCTTTTATAATTATTAATTTATAATTTAAGTTATAATAAAATAACTGAATGCTTAATATATAACTCAGAAGAAAAAAAATAAGATTTACACAAGGGATATAATTAGTTTATAGAATAATGTGAAAAGGGAGAAAAGTAATCCCTAATAAAATTTGCATTATTCATCATTGCATCTCAAAAACAAGTGCCACATAATTAAGATTTCGTGGAATAAATATAATCCTTCAATTTTAATAATTAAATAAGGAACTGATTTTTATATTTTCTCCTTTTTAATGCTATTGTTAACACATACTAATTAAACAAGAAGCATAGCCACTAAAAAATTTAATTTTAAAAGTAATCTGAAAGACTAATTATTTTACCATATATATTCAACAAAAACACTTATTTTTGAAGTTAACAATTTTGTTGAGATTAAAAAGAAACTGTTCGCTTGAAGGAAGTTAGGAATATAATAATTTTATTCTTAATACGTGTTGATGTAATTAGTATAACTTCTAATCCCAAAGCCAAATTTTAATGAGCGCGAAGTGTGTTTTACTCGCTTTGGAAATAAAAAGAATAGCGTGTTTCATTTTCTTTTTTTAACATGGAGTTCCTTTAATATCAGGTGCTTTGAATAATTCATATTTTACTCGTTTATTATGAATCAAATAGCTGGAGTGCTGATTAGTTTGTCTGTTTTTGATGCATATATTCTCTGAGTTAAATAAAAAAAAGTGCTTTTATTATTTCAGGAAAATTTCAAAAAGGGTGAACTATTATAACTAACATGTTGTTTTTCTGCATTTTTTATTCAGTAAACAATTGTGTATCATATGTAACAATTGTAAAAATCTACATTTTTATACAGAAATGACAAAAGTATGTGTTATTGAAGATATCTAGGATTGTGGAAGCTAAGTTTGTTTTGTTTTCTTCTAAAACTGATACCACCGTTCCTAGTGACGAATGATGGGAATTAATACTGGAAAACTGAAAAATATATTAAAAAATATATTGCCAAAACATTGAGGGGCCTTGAATAAATATTAAGGGGTTTCATCCATGTGACAGCATGCTTTCTAAGCATTTGTAGGGAATTATTTTTGACGACCAATAAAAAGATAGAAAGTTTTTTTTTTATAAATTATATATATATATATATATGTATTTTTAGAGTATGTATATAAATGTTTAGCCAAAAATATCCAATAGCACATCAGTTAGATCGCTCTAAACACACCCATCTCTAAAAAATGGGCGCTCACTTCCTCCACGATTCCGGCTGATTATCTTATCTGAAATAAAAAAAAATAACGTCCGTTTCATCTATAAGTTTAAATGCATAGAATGGACTATGCTCAATCGAAAATATCAAAAACTGGTTTTTTGGCAGGCTTTTGAAGAAAAAGTTTCAAATTTCATGGGTTTTTGTTATTCTTTTGTTCTAAAAATAGAAATATTTTTAATTTTGGAGTGATCGTAGTCCATTTGGTGCGTATATATGTTCCGAGTCTACACTATAAATTTGTTCGGTCAAACCGTTCTTGCGACATGATGAGGAAAGTTTGAGAAACATATTTTTGAGAAAAAAGCTTTTAAAGTTTCACACAAGTTCGCTTAAAACAATGAAAATCTTAACTTATCCTCAATCGCGGCGATGCTCTTTGAAGCTAAACCAAGACTAAAACAAGTTCGACGAAATATTCAATAACTGCAGATATTTCCTTTTAAACCTCTACAAACTTGTGTATACTTGTATATTTGTATAGAAAGGTATCTCAGGTATCAAGACGACTGTACATAATAGACCCATCTTTCGATTGCCAACTCAGCGCTCCGAAAAGCTGCTTCTTCTAACTGCTGAAGCCTTATAACGACTTCGAATTTTAAAAAATCACCTTACCACAGTATTCTAGGCATGTGAACAAAGTAATTTATGAAAGAAAAAAAATTGTTTTGATTTTTTGGAACCCTCACACAGGTAAACACCCTTAAAGGGCATTGAATTTTTATAAAATATAAAGATAATAATGTTTGCTGTAATAGCTAAAGCAACCTTTACCTACCATCTAAGGTTTTCCACACTCTTTTAGACTGAAATGTTGGAGAAAGGCTTTTCAGCTGGCCCCCTGCTTATTATTATTACACCCAGGAGAGACTGGCTTCATAATTTGGTCATAGAATTTTTTTCTTGTTTCTACTCCTCCTCGTATCCCTGCTTCGTATTTTTAAGTAATAATTTAATGGGTATGTCGATAAACAAGATGGCACCCTATGCTTACTCTCTGCATTCTTTGAGATTAGGCGTTTGTTTCGATTTGTGCTTAAATCAATATTTTAATTGAAAGTACTAAATGTAAATGTGTAGTACTAAAGGCCGATCAAAGAGTCAGTTAAGCAAATTGCTATGTTCCGAGTAATTTACGGGAAGTTTATTTAAAATGCTTTATAAACGATTTTGTACTGTAAAAAGTTATTAATTGGTGCCAACATGGCATATTTTGCTGTAATTAGTGACGGTGTCTCATAATTACTTGTATTCATTTTTCTTAAATATAACTTATTTTTCCTCCTTCATAATAATCTGTTTTATGGCATAAGGTAATGGCATTTTTGCAGTAATCAATCTGCATTTTGAGGAAGTATTATTTCTGTGTTTTAGTGGTGTAGTTAAAAACACTAAATTTCAGTAATTAAAGTTTCTTAATAACAGTTTAAATCAGAGTTAACTCACAAAATATGGACAAT
>BMAV01017163.1:298442-324819 GCA_019973955.1 Trichonephila inaurata madagascariensis | reverse complement strand
GTCCATGAATAAAGGTTTGAAATAGGAAATTTAAACTTCTTTTCGACAAACGATATTTGCTGTTTCAAAAACAAAGCAAAGTTTTCGAATAAAATAAACAATCTCAGTAATAATTTTTTCCTTTAAGTAGTAAATTTCCTTTTTCGTAACTAGATTTTTTCTCTTAGGAAACTATAATATTTTTTTTTATTTATAAAGAAGCTTTTCAAAAAAGGTTAGCTTTTTACAGACATATGTTCTTTTATATGTAACTAAGATTCTTAAAAGTTATAAAGTCTATAGGAAAGAATTTTGCTTATAGATACGTAATTATTATTGCAAGGAAATGGTGGAATAAGTTTTAAACTAAAATTAATTTTTAAATTTCTGCGTATTGCTTGCTATGCTCCATATTTATAATAAATTTTATATCAAGTAGTTAAATAATAATTGAATTAGTTTAAATTTGTATTCGACCAAAAGTTGTGAATTAAACTCAAAATATATCGTTTTTATTTCTTTATAAGTGTAATGTATGAAGTAGAATGTTACTCAAGTATTACAATAATGTTTGCTCTTTGTGAAATGTGTGCATGTAAAATTTTTGAATTAAGGCATTTTATATTAATAATTTCATAATTTCAGTTTTTATTTCTCATATGTTTTTCATACTAATATAATACTTCTATACTACGTGAAGAAAAAAACTAAAACTTCTTTCGTGACAGAGAAAAAATTTTTTTTAACATTTTTCTTGAATTTTCCTGTTCAATTAATACTCTCTAAAAAGTGACCATTTATAAAAATGTATGGGTTGAAAAAGTACGAAAATAAAATTATTTTAAGGAAAAATATATAACTAGTATCTAAAAGGGGTATTTTAAGTTTATTTAAGCTTATTAAAATTATTTTTTCAGAATTATAAATTTTACAGTGGTTTTTCTCAATTTGTATTATTTTGTTACATTTGTGCATTCAAAATGCTACTCTTTCGATAATTATTTACCAATCACTTCCGTTTTTTCCTGTATGTTATATATAAAACATGTAAGAATATTAGGGATCCATTTTTCTGTAAACTGAATACTTTTCTTAAAAAAAAATTAAAATGTAGGCGATATTGTTTTCTTTTCGTTGATTTTTAGCATGCCTATAAACATTTTATTTTTTTTATTCTCCAAAATTAATTAAGTTATTGTAAAATCGATCCCTGAAGTTGCTTAGAACATCCTTAAGAATATTACAAAAACATTTTAGGTCAAAAAATTATTAATTACGGAAGGAGTAGGATTTACAAAATTTTTCCAATTATTCTTCAAAAAATTTGAGTTTTTTAAATTGTGTGAATAAAACATGTGAAAAATTTCATCCCGTATTATTTTCTTGAATATAAACATTATATATGAAGCACTAAAATATAAGTTTTAAATACATAAATAAAAAAAGAATTGTACAAAGTGTACTTTTTATAGTTCTTACAACTGGTTACTGACATAAATCATGAAAGCGAAGCAATTACAAAGTCTTAAATAATTCCTTAAAAATAGCATTGCAATTTATTTCTAATTTGTGTGAGTCTAGCTCTAATCTCAATGTAGGCTTTAATCGCAGAAAACTTATTCGGAGAAATGCAAAACTTTAACTTTGTAATAATCAAACTTTCATGGGGGACTTAACTTAAGCAATATTCCTTTGCTTGTAACTTTAAACATTTATACAGACAGCTTATCTCAACATTTAAAACGGCATTTGGAAAATAATTGGATAGTAATTTTGTAACGGGTTCTATTCGTGATTTTGACTAATCCTCTAGGGAGAATACTTTCTATAATATTATATGATTATAAAAGCAATTTCTGTAAAGGAGCCGTGATTTATGTTAATGAAAGTTACTATTTAAAGTCAAGTGAAGAGAGAAGTTGAAATGACGGTGGCTGTTGCAGTATTATGGAACCTAAGAAGCTAGAGAAGTAAAAATGGGAAACTACAGTGGTTCGAGTTGAAAGTGATTGAAAGTACCATTCTAGGACTACCATTATTGTTGAGTATCTTCCGTTGATAAGCATACTTAGATTTTAAATAGTTAAACTACATTTTAAACTCATACGCTTCCGTAGCTTACGTTGAATTTAGATAATGATTAGTTAGTCTTTATAAAATGCATGTTTTAAGAAAATGTCTCATCATTTGATGATGTTAAATAATTTACTATCAAATGTGTGTGTGGGAAATGTAAAATAACATCATTTTCGCCTGAGTTTCTTACATGATATCTGCAATACTTATTCGTAGTAAATTAAATCCATTGTTTTGCGAACATAGGTTTTATTTCGTATATCAAAAATGTGTAGACCATAAAGAATAAAATATCTAGCTACACGATACTAACATTCGTAAGTAAATTTCATTTCCGTTTAATGATGCTGTTTTTAAGAGTTACAAAATATCATAAAAAAACCCTTAAAACTATTTATTGTGAATAAAGTTATATTGATAGCTCGTAATTCAAAATGTGTGTCAAATATTAGTTATATTTAGCATATGATTAAGGCCGTGGGTGGCCTAGTGGTTACAGCATCGGACTCCAGACCGGAAGGCCTGGGCTCAATGCCCGATGCCACCAAATACCCTCTGAGTATACACGGAGTACGTGCTCGTTAAATCAGTGAATCCGAAAGTCTCATGGGAGGTCGCAGCTGAATCCACGAGTGGAGGGGCTGGAGAATATTTCCCTCCCCTCCAGTTCCATGACTAAATTGGGGGGGTGGAGATTGGTGGTGTCACCCTCCATCGTAAAATCGTAAAGAAGTCCAACCTGTCTCAGAGGCTCTGACAACATTCATTCCTTCCCTTCCGGGAAGGACACGGCAACAAAAACATCATTTAGTATACGATTGAGCAAATTAAGTGTAACAATGTTTTGGTTCACTAAAATTTGACTCAGAAATTAAATTATGTTTTAAATTTGCGATCTAAGTAATATTTACAATTACAATGTTGTATTTGACACATAAACTTAAGTATTTTTCTGTGTCTCATTATTAAATAATTTAACGTAAGCTTTAAGCTAATTGAATAGATTTAAAAGAGAAAAAATATTTTATTATTTAAAAGAAACAAAACACAAAATTTACAGTTGTTATTACTAAAATAAATATACAGAATTTAATTCAACTTTTTATCTTAAATTAGTTGAATAGTATATTTTAGTAAATTTATTTCATTTCGTAAAATATCTTTATTTAAACCATACAAAATATTTCAATTTAAATCAATAGTATATAATTATGCTGCTAAAATTTATTATAAATCTCCATGGAACAAAATTTATACTTAATACTATATAAATTAAAATGAATAATTTCAAATCTCTAGAATTCAATAAACCCTGTACAAACACATTCCTCTTATTGAACATTCACAATACTATGGCGCTATTATCAAACTATGAAATACTAAACATCACTGAATATGAAAAGTAATTCTAATCCATCCTATATGTTCGGAATACAATTTGAAATGAAATGATGAAAATCTATACGGCATGCAGAATGTGTGAGCATGCCACATTCAGCAACATTTGCAGATATCTTTGCAATTCAAGAACTTCAAGGGAAATGAATAATGATGAAACCCGAATGCAATTCTGATTCGTAATTTCAAACTTGGAATCAAATTTCAAGAGGCCCCTTGCGTAAGTAATGGATATGTTTCACGATATCAAAGTGAGTGAGAAGATGAAACGGGTATTTTAAATCTCATTTAGGGAGTCTATATCTTAGCCCATCTCTCTTATCTGGATTTTGACAACGTTTGAAGTCAGATTCCTTTTACAAACCCTTATGAATTCGTTATCTTTACAGATGAATGAACTATGCTTGAAATTATTTTAATCTTGAGAATTCTCAGATCATCTGTTTATATTAAATTTATTCTCTAAATTTGTTATGTATTTAAAATAACTACATGAGAGAGAGAGAAATATGATATCTTCTCTCAAAGCGTTGTTTTAAAGTACGTTTAATTGTAGAAGATAATTGGAGTATATATATATATTCGCTTGAGTGAATATAAGAATAAATAAATTAGTCCATAAAGAAGAAAGTAATTTAAATTGAAAGACAGTATTTTACTGAAAAGTAGCATAGAGTATGCATAGAATCAAAATCAGTCGTTCGAAAATTTATGTGGGGCCGCGGTAGCCTAGTGGTCAAGGTATCGGATCGTGGCTGGCTTGTCACGAGTTCGAGTCCAGTACCACTAAAGAACCGTTTTGTAGGAAAGCGATGTACGTTTAATCTGTCGAGAGCTCAAGCATCCTCCCGTTGGTGTAGTGTGGTAGAGTTAGGAGAGGGGGTACCAGCTCAGGCGCCGTCGTCGTCCCTTGACCATGGTTCAAAATTACGAGGTCCATTGCCAAAAAACCACCGTGTAGCTGAACAGTGGGACCGTTAATATTCAATCACTCAATCGAAAATTTATGCAACTTGATATTAACTATACATCAGAATCTCTGGCACTAATTTAATATAATAATAAAATTAATATTATCTATTGTTTTATGTAGTTTTTTATATTTACTTTATTATTTTGTGCGTTTGGGAAAAAAACAAACATGTATTAAAATTGTGAATCTTAAAACTATCCTTGCTAAAAATAAAGTTTAAAGATTAAGATTTTAGAAGCTTTCGAACAAATGGCTTTTGTAACTTGAAGAATTCAAAATATTCTAATCTACTGTGATGGATTATCCATATGTTTTAATAGAATAAATTTCATTATAGTGGATTTCACCACTAATTTCTTTAAAAACTGCATTTAGTTCATTTTATTTATATTATATTATATACACTGTGTCCATACAGTCGGCAGGTGCAAGATCCGGAGATACTGCATTGGCTAGCTCGTTAGTGGTCACATCATTGACATAAAATTCATCGACAGGGAAAAAAACTTTCCTCTTGCTCTTATTCCTGACATTCTTCTCCTACTCATATCATAGACAGCACTGACACCTCTGTAAAACAGTTGGGGAGTGAGGAAGAGAAGGGACTATATTACAGCGACCTGGTATCATGGACCTGGTCTAGGTTTTTAGACCACACGGACATGAAACAACACTTAATATTGCGTTATAAAATTTAATGTAATGTTTGCAGTAATAATTTGCATTCAATGAAAATTTTTATTTTTTATCATAATTAGAGAAATGTGATATTTCATAATAATGCAGAATTTTTAGCATAGCAAAAATTTTAAATTTCGTCTTCAAATCCCGTTTATTCACCTTATTTTTAAAATCATTATTGTTTTCTGTTTCTACTTTCTTTTAAACTTGGTAAATCTAAGCGGAACTCGAAATTACAACACACATTAGTAAAAAATTGCACATTTAATCAAAACTATTATTCTCTACTTCTGAATTAACTGTGATCTCAGATTGTGTCATATTTTCCTTTTCCCGCACTTGGTTTACTGAAGCGATTTAAATAATTTTTTGTCTTTTCAATTAGTTTTTTTTTTAAGTGTTAATCTTTCTTTCCATGATGACGGAAATTTTCATCATAATGTTTTGTGAACAAAAATTGTACTCAAATTAGCAACTTTTTCAAGACAGTTACGCAATAAGGAATGAAGCTGTAAAAAAAATCAAATCACACAATCATTATAGCCGATTTGAATTTGTCATTCCGCTGTTTGTTGTAGTTGGAAGAAAGATAATATTTCTGAATATTTTTTATAACTAATCAGTGCTTTTTTTCTTCTAATAAAAGCGATAATGAGAAGAAAAAAGGTTTGCTTTATGTGGTTCTGTAATTTTCTGGGCAATTTATATCGAATATCCCGAAAAATTTTCAAAAAACCATCTGACAGAAATTCCCATCATTACGTACCCTAACTGTGACATATATTTCAGAAAAATGGACCAAAAGTGAAAAATTGTTTTGACTGTTTAATGTAGTTCTTTATATTATTATGAAAGTTAGAAAATGTTTTTTTATTTAAAAAGTAAAATTTTAAATACAATAACTACTATATTTTTATCTATAATTTTTACATATACATCAAAAAGTAATGGGTTACACACACATAGGGATTGCATTACCGGGATACCGAATACCGGTATTTTGAGCCATTTTTACAATTTTGTAATAATGGTATTCACAAGCTTAAATACCGGTTTTTCGGTATTTACTGGAAATTTTTTTTAACTGGCTCTAATATATATTCAGGGATTGCCAACCTAGCAAAATAGTATACGTTTTTGTTTTTATGTCTCCCTAACGGGCGAAATTAATTAGAATGTGAATATAAAGTTTCATCGTACAATTAAGAGAAATGATAAAATATGTGAAATATCCAAGGAGGCGGTACAAAACTATTTTAATACAGCTCAGAGTGATACTGCGCACTCGCATGATTCGTAGTCTGATATTTGTATCTGTGAAAACAAAGTTGTATTCGTGAAGAAAGTGCTTAATATTTCGATATTTTTTTTTTAAAAATTGGGGAGTTTGTTACTTACATTCTATTTGCATATTGTATTTACATATCATCGTGATTTTATAAATGAAAATGAAAGAAATGAGACTAACAATTCAAATTTGATTTTTAGATTTAAAAATGTTCTTAAATTTTTTACGCACAAATCTTATCCACATTCAGAAGAATTCGGTACAGTTATCGAAAATGATGATGACACTAATGTCGACATTGAAAAGGAATTGTCTCTTGAACAAAAATTAGAATTAGCGATAACTAAAAAAAGTTTCAGCAAACCAAAATACAATACTGAAATCAGTTATATTCAAAACCATCAGACAAGAAATCTATTTATTTGAAGATAAATTAGATTTAGAGATAAATATACTTAGAAAAAGTATATATATCGCGTATTGCTAACAATACCACCAATTAGCGTAGATAACGAAAGAAGGTTTTCGACAGCTGGTAATTTTTGCACATAACTACATTCCAGGCTTAATGACAGTACAATTAATGGTTGTTTTTTTTTTCAGATCATATTTCAAAAAAGTTTTTAGTAGTACCACAGTCTGAATAGAGATATTTACACTTTTTTTTGTGATTTAAATAAATAAGACGTTCCTTTTTACTTTTTGGCGATTCTTTACATACTGTTATAATTTAAAAATTCAAATTATTTTTTTGTGATATTTACACTCTCAAATAAAAATAGTAAATAAAACAAAGAAACACCTGTATTTTCTTTCTTTTCCTAAAATTTCTACAACCGGTATTAAAACTGGTATATCGGTATTACGATCTAAAAAATACCGAATACCGGTATTGAACTTTTCGACCGATATTGCAATCCCTACACACACATCTTATTTAATTAAAGCAAATTGAACAAAATTTTGAAGCTAAATATAATATAACGTATAATATAATATTAAAACACTACACATAATATGATTCTCAATGCATACATTTTACAAATCTTTTACTGTATGGTCAGTGTCGTAACGGAGAACATTTGGGCCGCCCTGCGAAGTCAGTGTTTGGGCCCCCAAGATGGATTTTACATAGGGCAGATACTCGGTGGCAGTCAGGTATTGGAGCCCCCTAGAACCCTGGGCTTCCCCACAACGCGGGGGTTGCGGGGGTGCACGTTGTGCCACTGAGTATGGTATGTCCCAAAACACGGTACTACACACAAGCCCACATCACACTGTTTGCAATTAACTCATGTCTCATATCTTATCACACCTTACCACTAATGTCATCTATTAAGAAAGTATTGAATTAAGTATACTAAAGCAGAAATGCACTCAAATCGGGCTTCACAAAATAGAAACGTTAATTAGCACAAAAACGGGCTTCACAAAAACTGTACGTAATAGTTGCCCGAGCTACATTCGGGCAATACTGGCAGGGGTTTAATGTAGGGTGAAAATGTGCTTTTTTTTTTACTGTATGTTTACTTAAAGTTATTTTGTAGAAAAATTTAGAAAGAGAGGAACATTGAAGATTACTCGGATCTGTTAAAAAGCGGTTGGCTACCAGAAGAGGGCCTTAATGACTAAAATCCTAAAGACGAGTACCGTGATGTAGATGAAATTAAAATAATAACGATAATAGTTGTTTTTTAACTATCTTCAGGAATAAAAATGATACAAATATATTTATCTTTTAATTATTTTGTACTGAACTTCACATGTAAATTTGCATGATGGTAGATACTTCAAAATATTGTTTTTTAGTTATTTTTTATTATATATATATATACTAAGATTTTTTGAATATTTTTTCTTTAATCTAGAACATGAATATTATCAATCTGGTCTATTTCACGAAAATAGAAAATATCAAGCAAAAAAGGGTTGAATAATGTGCTCATAAAAAATCATTTATGGTAGCATATATGTTTACATTTAATGAAAAATAAAATACACATTTAACTCTTTTTTTCATTTTAAAAATAAATGTCGAAAAATTGTGTATGCAGTTAAAAGAATACTATTGGGTATCGGATTTTATTTTAATAGCTTCTTTTCGGTGAGGAAGAATCCATTCACACTATTGTGTAAAACGCTATTCAACTGTCCAATTGTGGGGAACAAACTTGCCAACAAATTTATATTATACATGGAGGAGGAAAGTTAATCAGAAAATAACTTCAAGTGCTTTGGAGGGCCCATTAATAAAGAGAAGTGAAGAGAATGAACTTATATTATTTCGCATCCCTTCTGTTCTAGAAGCATGTGGGCGGTTTTCTTAAAAGGCCTTTGTCCTAAGATGCATAATTAGAACTATGAACGAATGAGGAAGGAATAAGGGTTATAGTGTATCAAGTTTTACTTCAGCTTCTTTGAAAAGTTAAGAATCTTTATTTAGCACAGTGTATGATATGGAGATTTAATATGCAGCAAGTGTTGCTAAACATTTTCAAAGGAAACAATGCATAGTATTGTGTAACAGATATTTTGTACCCAAACCCATTACTTTTTAAAGGAAGTATCAATGGTTAATTGAATATATCAAGTATAAACAATACAAATAATAAATAGAGTTTATGAATAATTTCAATATTTGAATGCGTAAGAGGCTTAAATGGAGTTTTTTTTTTTTTTTTTTTTAAAAAAAAAAAAAAAGAAATTTTTTTTTTAAAAATTTAAAAATTTTTTTGTGTTTTTTGGTTAAATTTGTTTTTTTTTTTTTTTTTTTTGCTACAAATACAGAAGGAAGCGTATTATTACAAATTATAGTATATTTTAGGATATATTCGACTACGTTCGGAAACGAGATTTTGTAAAAGCGTATAAACAAATACTTTTTTAATGTTTAGTGTCACTTAAATTAGAACACACGTATAAAATTGTTTTAAGAATATTAGAGAACATTAAATATTATTTAATTGCGATATTTTAGAAAAAATAAACATAGAATTACTTATTTACAAAATATTCTCCTTTCATGAAAAATACTTCTGTTATAATAATATTTTGCCCATATACAGCTCAGACCTTTGTACAGAGCCTGAACTAGGATTTGTGAAATATATAACTTAGAAGTGGATTTATCCGCATTTAATTCATCAAAATGAAAACATTTTAGGACAAATACATCGATTATTGTTTCAATTAATAATTCTGAAGAAAAAAAATAAGAATTTTTCAAAAATCCTAGTTCAGGCTCTCTGGAGAAGTTTTACCTATCAAAAGGCACAAAATTTCATTAATATAGAAGCATCTTTCATAAAAGAAGAATGTTTTGAAAATAGATAATTCAATGTTCATTTTTGCCGAAATATCGCATTTAAATATTTTTTTATTGTAATAATATTCTTAAAATAATTTTATACGTTTATCCTAATCTAAGTGACACTAAATATTAAAAAAAATACTCGTATGTAAGCTATTGAAAAATCACATTTCAAAACGTAGTCGGATACCTTAAAGAATTATAGAACAGTTACTTAAGTCAGAAATGCCCTGCAATGAAATACTTGTTAAATGTCGTTTCATTGAACTTTTAATAAATGCAAATATCTAGGCGTCATGTAATTTACATAATTTTCTTTGAATAGTATACTTTCTACTGACCATTTTACTTTTGTTGAACTAACTGCATCTTCTTGTGGTACTTTAGTTGCATAAATATCTCTTTTTCACATACTCAAATGTTGATGTTCACTGGCGCAGGATTTATACAAATTTGCAAGAAGAAAATTTTCTGAACAGATAATAATTAGAACAATTTTTAAATTGAAGTGAAAATAGTGATAAATGGATAGTTTAATTATTTACCCATAAACTACTCAACCATTGAAATCAGAGTTACTTGTGCTAACTTGATAATAAGAGTAAAAAGCTCATCACAGCATTGAACATCAGAAACGCTATTGAACATATGGTCCAAAATAACTGGGTTCACCACACCCTATGTTGAAATGTTAAAAAATACTGAGTGCAGAGGAAAAGGATTTTCACAAAAATAATATCAACTATCTAATTATCCATTATTCGTAATAAGCAACTATCTAACTATTCAATATGAGATAATTAAATAGTTGATATTTTTTGATGTTCTGATTTACGAAATGAAAATAATCAAAGTATCGCGTAAAGGGAATGTGGAATGTAATGTAAAATATAGTGTGTATGTGTGTGTGTGTGTTTCAAATTAGAAACTTTTCTACAATAGGTAAGGCTATGAATATTCTCTCAAATTAAGCCTTTATTTACTGAATGACTAGTTATAAGATATATTTAAATATAATCAAAATATATAATCAAATGCCTTATAAAATGAACGCATTAACCCCTTAAATATTCATTCACTACCCAAATCACAACAAAAAAGCAAATTATTTTATTGCGTATAACTAAGCATCGTACTTAATAAAATGAGAAAATAAAAGAATTTAATTTTTATTTAAAATTTTAAAGTTTTAACTACAGATTTTGTTTTAGAATTATATGGAACGCAAAAACATTTTAATGATTGCTTTCTGTGATATATGCTATAGGGAATTTTTTTTATATATCTCAGAAACATTTTTATATTCGTGCTTTTTCAAATGATAGAGGGCTTTGTGTGTGTGTCCGTTCATCTGAAGAATAATTCCAAAAAAAACTCAAACTCAGTGGCGCAACAGCCCAAGAGGGCAGGGCCTGATGTACCCATCCCAATAGACGTTACCGTTTAGCGCTGAAGTACATGAGCAGATGTCCCGATCAGGTGGTCAGTCTGAAGCGAGACCTCCAGTGTTTATGTCCCCAAGGAAGCTTGGTACTCATTTATCAACCCACTGCAGTAGGGATGAAAGGTTAAGTTGTCTTTGCCCAGCCCGGGAATATAACCCAGATCTGTAGCGTGGAAAGGCGATACACTACCACTTGACCAATGGGTCCTATAATTTCAAATAATCAGCAAAAATTTCTGAATTTTTCAAATTTAATTCATCCTTTTAGGAAGAAAAATTGCTTTGTTGTTTGTGTTACATGGAAAATGTAAAATGTCGGTGGTCTAAATGTTAAAAAAAAAATGCAATACATTAGAAGACATATTTTTTTAAAGCTCTAAACTCTTGCCTTTTTTTTCATCAAAGAAAAATTCCCCTCTCTACCACAAAGAAAATGTCAGTAAAAAGGATTTAAAACGCAAGCAAGAAATAATATTACCGTAAGAATTAAGAACATGCACAAGCAAAAAAAGAAAACATCAGTGCCCGCACAGTGTAAAAGCAAACTGCTTTCTGCCAACTTTCAGTAGTCCGCACGATATATGGACAGACCAGTTAAGATGTTTAACATATCAACTAAAAATTCCAGCTACGCACTAAATTAAGATAAGAAACGATATAATATCTGGACAAAAAAATATTTAAATTATATCTTTCTATTCTCTCAAGACCATGAAATTCGAATTTTCTATAAAATGTTTAAAGTAATGGTAATGCTAAAGCTCGCGTGAATCATTATTTACTGTACAATTTTGCCAAAGGTAGTATTAAAGCCATCTCATGCCAAAGAATACCTGACATTTATCTAGAGGATGCAAGTGAAAGTAATATATGACACTCGATGACTTTATAATTCAAGTAAAGAGATCTCGAAATCAAGCAAAGTATGATTGTTGAGAAGTGTTCCTTGATAAAGCCCTTCAAATAGCCTGAATTTTATAATTCCAGAATTAATCGTCATTTCCAATGTACAAAGACAAAAGCCGGAAGAGAGTTGAAAGTGTAGATTTTCAACAAAAAAAGCTAGCTTTTCCGTTTCACATAAACTTACTGGAAATGAAAGGAATAGGTGAATAGTTGCGATTGTTCTACAGCTTCCCTGACAGAAATAGTGAGCCATTATTGAAATGTATTAGATAGAAAATCAAAAACTGATTATATACAATAACGTGGCAAGATGATGGACTCTATCAACCTTCTGAACCATCTGAGCCAATGTCAAACTCAAGATTACAAGGTAAGAAAGATTATCTTGAATATATCACACGAGAGATGCGCAGAAAAAAATATCCTTGAAATATTCTCTGCATAATCAGACTACTAACGCCTTTTTCTTCTGTGTTTAGAGACAACATATGATCCAGACTAATCACTAAAAAGCATAACGTCATGAGTCGACACATTGTTATTTTCCTCACGATAACCCAAGGCATCTCATATTCCTATCATGTGTCCCATCAAAAGGTAAGTAGGTTTTGTTGAAAGGTTATTTTTATGTACTATCACTCGTTTCCTTCGTTGATCAGCTGTCTCCGCCGAAAACTCTATGTTAATATTTATGATGAAATATCTGGCACCGAAGACGTATTTTCTAAAAATCTCGAGGTTTGACAGGTATATAATTCGTTACCTATCAGAAATTGCAAGAAGTCATGGAGAGTATTGACGAATATGTATGGAAGGCGTATATTTTTATATAGTTAAATATACTCTTCTATAGAGTCAGAAACCATTAGAAAACTAAAGATAGATAAAACATTCGAAAATGGATGTTGAACTTTAAAATAGATATTGGAATTTAAAACAGATATTAGAATTTAGAACAAATATTAGAATTTAAAACAGATATTAGAATTTAAATATATGGATGCTGCAGTAGTTTAATATTGCTGACTTAGGACAGGTTTTATATATAAAATAATTTATTTAAAAGTGGGGTTAAGCAAGTTTTCCATCTAGAAATTCCCCTCTTCCTTTTTTTGTTTATAGTACTGGGCGAAATCCTGGTGAAAATAATGGGTAGAATTTCTAAATCTATTACAAGAAAAAGCTAACTTACCTGAAATTTCATTCAAAAATTTACAGCCCGTGTTGGATATGTGTACAATAAACAAGTTATTTCTAGATTCTGGACTCAAATACAAGTTCAGAGTATAGTATTGGATGAGTTGTAGTATTCAGTAAAAGGTATAAAATTAATAGTACTAGAATAATTATAAAGTACTGAGTTTGCCAAAGTGGTCCCCAGAAAAATGTGTAATATACTTAAATTAAAAAGAAAATTCGACACTAAGCACTCAATTCTCGAATATTTGAGGCACTTTATAAAGAAATGGGTTCCGAGTATACTTATCTTCGTCATGCTGAGGTGAGATGGCTGTCGAGGGACATAATATTGACCCGTCTATTCGCCTTGCCGGAAGAAGTCAAATTATTTTTTTAGTAACAAAATCATCCGAAAATGCAAAAACTCTTGTCCAGCAATGAATGGCTAGCAAATCTTGCATACCTGGTAGATATTTTTCCCTTTAAATGAATAAATATATCCTTGCAAGGAAAATTGAAGGACGTGTTCGCACTACGAAATAAAATGGATGCTTTTCAAAAGAAAATAATATTGTGAATAACACGGTTGGTTGAAGACGATCTGAAAATGTTTTCTAATTTTGATGAATACATGAAGGGAAATCATGTTAACCATAAAGTAGTAAAAATAGTTAAAAAGTGCTTGGAATCACTTACAGAGTCTTTTGCCCGATATTACTCAAGGAATGAAGATCCTAGACATGATAATATGTGAATAATAGATCCGTTTGCAGCGAAAATTCAGGATAATAATTTAAGCATGCATGTAAAAGTACGCCTCATTGACCTATCATCTGAAGATACTCTCAAATTTAAATATCATCCATCCATATCAGGATCTCGGTTTTGGCTTTCCATAAAAAGTGAATGCCCTTTTCTTAGTGAACAGGTGATGAAAATTATAAATCATTTCTCTAAGACTTATTTAAATGAAAAGGTCTTTCCATTTGTCACAGCCATCAAAACACGGTACCGCAGCGTTTCTCAATCTGTGGCACACCTCCCTGGGGGGTCGCGAAAAACCTACAAGGGGGTCGCGAGCATATCCAAAATAAAAGATTTAAAAAATAATTAATATACTAGAATGAATTAAAAAATACTTTCAGACATAATAAAAAATGCACTATGATATAATTTATAAATATCATCTACATTTTTTTGTATTTGCTGTAATCCCATGATGAGAGATTTTTTATTACTTTTCCTTTTTAAACCTAAAATACTACTGTTTCAGAAAAAAACAAAACCCAGAATCGAAAAAATTTACGAAGATAAAAAATTCATCACTGTTATTATAATTGAAATACTGTACATTATAGCTGTAGGCAGCAGAATAATTTGCTGATCATCTGTTTGAGAGCTTCTAAGTTTTTGCTACTGTTAGTTATAACCCCTCTCTTATGTGTTTGTTTCTCATTTAAGGAAATTGTTAATAATGTATTTCTCTGTTGCGTTGTTTTCCATGTAAAAGAGTTATGTTATTTGGAAAACCACACAGAGCACTTTGAAGGATTACTTGGCCAAGATTTATTTTATGAGTATTCTCAAACATATAAAGCATAATAAAAAACGTTTTACACAATTCTTTTAGCAGTAACATCCATATTATTATATTGTATACACGTTTTACACGGAAATGGACGTGCGGGGCACACAGATCCCGAAATCGTTAATTCTGGCAAAACTGTTTATTTATTACCAAAGAAAAATAGAAAAAGTCATTGAAAGTAGGTAAGTATACTTTCTCTTAATTAAATTATTCACTGGTATCACGATTTGTATCGTGTACAATAAAAATAATGATAAAAAAAAAAAAGATTGTCGTGACTTAATTATCCCGCGTGACCATTAACGTTAGTATGGAGTGTGTGACTGCTCCCGGGGTAAAACATTTTGAAGTCTTCTCGCTTTAAATATTAAAAATAACACAATTATTCTTCATCGGAATTTTATATTATTTTTCGTCATTTAACATTAATTCTAAATGCTAATTTTGTGAGGCTTAAAATTACAGTTCGCTTAAAACTAATTATAATATGAGCCTACATTTTAAAATATCATTTTACATTTTCGTAAACATTGTCGCGCCTTTGGGTTTACACTTCAGAAATTAAGTATTATATCAAGAATGTTTTTTAGTTTTATAAAAAATGAACTCGTGCTAAGAGTGGGTACTTCAGACAGTATACTTTTAATGTGCTGCACAAGGTATTTTAGAATTAATTTATTAATACTAAATTAAGAGCAAGTTTAATAAGTATTGAAGTCTTCCATGGGCTTGTCTTGCAGATGAAAGTTTTTCAATGGAAAATTTACGATTAGAAATTGACACTGTGAGTACTTTTTCTATATTTGGCTGAGATCTATATTTTGTCTTCAAAGCAGCTACCACATTTTGCAACTATTCCAATTTAAAAATTCGAGAAAGGAAAATAAAATATATATTACTTATAAAAGTAACATGTGTATAAAAGTTAATATACTTATCTTATTAATTTGTACAATTTATAATTAATATCGTATTGAGCTTTAGCCTCAAAATGCATTATTATTGCATTCTTGCATTATTATTGTATAAGGGGGGGGGCGAGATAAAAATTATAATTGAAAAGTGGTTCACCAGTATTGAATGTTTTAGAAGCACTGCGGTACCGATATCAGATTGAAATAAATGCAGTTATCCGTCTTGTAGTAACAACATTGGATCCAAATATTCATAATCTTATTTCAAATAAGCAGGAATATCCCTCACACTAGGAATGTATGACATACCTAAAACATTTTTTACTTTTGTCTTGACAATTTTTGTTTATTTTGTTTATTTTATTATGATTTATTATTAAAACTTTCATGATTTCTTATTACAATTAATAGTATCATTTAATTAACAAGGTACATTTTATGTGTTCTTAGATGGCAATTTTTTTTATAAATATATTTAACACTTAAAAACTCTAATAATGTGTGGTCCGCGGGATTTAAATTATGAATTTACTGCTCCGTGTGGTAAAAAAAATTGGTGCCCGCTGATATAGTACATGTATAAAAATAAATATTACAGTTATTTGAGAGACTTTAGGTATATTGTATTTTTCCATACAATATTACTTTTGTTAAAATAAAACTAAAGGAATAAGTAATTATAACTTTAGATTGACTAGGTAGGATACTATAAGTATGTATAACCTGGTCTATGAGGTTTGGTACCATTTAAGCTGCATACAACTTTATTGCTGAGCAAAATACCTTCTTATTTTTCTTATAATCTTTCAAGTATTCTTTATTCCTTTTAATTTCATCCTGATTATTATTTTAATTTGTAAGGGTTCTGGACTTCAGGACTCGAGCGTGAATAATTAATGCTTGCTTGTCTGACGGGATTTAATTGTAAATGTATCTTGAAAGTCAACAGCTTGCATTTTTGAAATAAGATTACATCAGAATCTAGCGAGCAATATCTTTCCACCAATTATAGCCTCCGTACGAAGACATCACGCGGTCCCAAGATTTCCTGTTGCCGTTTGATATGAATAGCCTGGACTCTGTAAAGTCTTTTTATTTGTCCCTTTGTTATCAATAAGTAAAAAGTCGGTGCTGCTTACTGTAATTGTTATGTGTGCGTTTTTAATGGTAATCGTTTGAATGTCATCCCCGGAAAATATGTTGGAAATAAGAAATTGTGCCTCTTCTCCATTCAATGGCTTTAAATAGCTCACCTCAAGAGACGGAGCAAATAAATATGCAAAATATATCTCACCACTCGCACACGCAAATGCACATACACACACAAACACAAACACACACACACACTCACAAACACACACACACACACTCACACTCACAAACACACACACACATACATATATATATATATATATATGCACGGTGTAACTGAACTCTTGGGCAAAACTTTAAAAGTTGATAGTACAGATAAAAAAAACAATATTAAATAGGAAACTTAGGGTACGAAACGTCTTCCGAAAGAGATAAGCGCCATTAAAGTTTAGGGTCCGAAATTTCAAATGATTGTAAGAAAACGAAAAATTGAGTTGATTCGTTTCCGGTTTTCACTAAAATTAATCTTTTGTTAGTATTTCGAGAAACAAACAATGATTTTTTACCGTTATTTTTTGTATCACATTAAATGCTTTCGAAGTTTAGACCAGCACTTCTCAAACTGTGGGGTGCGCCTCTCTAGGGGGCGTGATAACCCTAGGAGGTGGGCGCAAACATATTGAAAAGTCGAAAACAAAAAATCATTTAAACAATTATTATTTTATTGAAAGTAAACAAGCAAAATACATTCTTACATATTAAAAAATAAAAAAAAATCATTTAAACTGATATAATACACGTATAAATGAATCAATACTGCACAATGTATTTTATAAATTTAACTATACTAAGTTAAGAACAAGTTTAGTAATTACCAGTGACTCCATGGGCTTATCATATATAAAATTATATGTAAAAATAAACATTTATCTTGATAATTTATACGGTTTATAATGAATCCTTTAATTGCTGACTAACAGTTACGCGATTCACTCCCTAATTCCACCGTTTTGCACATATACACGTGCATGTGGTGTATTTGGGGGAGGGAGAGGGGAAGTGATTAAATAAGAAAATCCTCTGAAATAAGTAAATCCTTCGCAAACATTATGAAGGGCATTTTATTGTATTCCAAAGCCTTCGGAATAATTGTATGGTTAGCAGTTCACAAAAAAGATCGTATTTCGGAAAGGCGTACATATACATTCGGGAAATTTAAGCACTGACTCAGAGAGACTTCAATATACGACGGCGGTACTTGAGAGCTTAAAGTCTTATTATAGCTTAAGCATCAAAGTATCATATTTTCGAATTCAATACATTGTTAATGTATAGAGGAGGGCGATGAAAATCATGATAGAATATTGGGACACAAGTCTGAAAGTTTGAGAAGCATTGGCTTAGACTTAAACTTAAATTTTGAGCTCAAAATCTGAATCATTGGGAGTCGTTAGGTAGCGCAAACGGAATTGTGTTCAGGAGGGGAAATTTGAAACTCCCTCCCTCCTGAACATAGATCAGTTATTCCCGATCTTGGTGTGATAGGACTTCGCGTCGTAGACCAGGCAGCAGCTGCTACCTCCTACGTAACATAAACGAATGACGATGACAAAATTAAAAAATTTATTTATAATAGATATGAGCAATTCCTCCGCTTAAAATAGAAAGATACAATTTGATGTATTCTCGCAGTGTGCTAGAATAAAGGTTGAATGAATGATCACTCGTAGAAAATTGTTCACGTATGATTTTCTTAAGGAATCAAAAACAACTGCTCGAAACAGAGCCCACCAGCGAAGATGAAGGCCTCTCACCGCCTGCGGAGGGTCTGTCGAACATTAGCAACTAATCCTGGCATCTCCCTTATATCGTCTGCTACTTGCAAAAATAAGACTCTTCATATGGCCCCAGAGGAAAAAGTTTAGGAAGGAGAGGTCAGGCGAGCGTGTCGGCCAATTTACCAGACCACCCCGTCCAATCCATCGTCCAGGATATGCTGTATACAATGCACTTCACATATCTGTCCTAAAATGTGCAGGCGTTTCATCATGTTGGAACCACATACGATGCTTTATGTTGGCTGGAACACTTTGCAGTAGAATTTAAAACAACTCTTGTCGAAATACAAGATACGTCCCGCCGTACAGGTGCCTTAGCAGAAGATCAAATGATCGTGGATGATTCCGGCCCACACATTGACGCTGAAACGCGGTTGATATGAATGAGGACAGATAACGTGTGGGTTAGTGTACGTCCAGTTGTGTGCATTGGGCGCATTTAAAATGGATTCCCGACTGAAACTGCATTCATCAGTAAATAGCACGTGTGTGGTTAAGTCTGGTTGCCCGGATAATGTTTAGAGGAACCTTCGTGAAAAATTGACACATGTGGCTGATGGTTGGTTGCTTTCAAGGCGTGCACACGCTGCGCATAATAGGGTCGAAGGCTTTTGGCTCCCATCGCTCGCCGCCATTTGGCTCACATTTGGGGCGCAGATACAGTTTACGTGCCCGTCTAAGATTGGTCCTCAAAATTACGTAACATATGCTCTTCAAGTTACAGAGTCCTCCCACTCCTAGTACACCCTGTGTCGTGCATCTCACTGACAAACAAACGTGTTTATTTGAGGCGCCGATGCAAGCGTTCGAAAGTTTTTCGGACCGACAATCCGTACAATCGCCGAGCCTCCAGGGCATTCGCATCCACAACGCTGTAAATGAAAATGATATCGATTGATTATTTTGGCTGGTCAATCTTACAGCCGTCAAAAACGAAAACACGATGAATGCAGACAACCAGATTTTTTATAGCACTTTACATCTTTACATACAGTTAGCACCATACAATTAAATCCTTGTGTATTACACTTTGCATGCAAATCAGGTGATTTGCATAATCGGGTATTTTGCACGGCAAAATCACTCATTCCTGTTATTAATACATTTCTTATTTAAGTCTGTAGTTCATTTTACGTTTTGTGGGTAGTAGGTGCTGCTTAGTCTACGAGTGAACATCTAAGATTGTGATTAACTGAACTGTGTCCAGGGCAGGAACGGAGTTCACATTTCACCTCCAGAACACAGTTGAATTTGCGGTACTTAACCACCTCCAACTATTCAGATTTTGACCTCAAAAGTTAAGTTTAAGTCGAAGCTTTTGAAAACATTTAATGTGTTACAAAAAAAAAATTATTAAAAAATACACTGATGGATAAAAAAATTAACTCAACAAGAAATAATTGCGGGCTCGTAACGAAACTTGGCATGAAAATATATGTCGGGGAGATATGCAAATGATTAGAAATCCAGCGTGACTGCGCATAACGTAAAGCCTGTAGAGAGTGTTTAAAGTCGTTCTCTCTTGAAGTATAAAAGAGATATCCTAAGATTGTTTGAGTGTGCTGAATCGATTGCAAAGCAAGAACATAGGCAAACATACCATTATGCCGTTTTCAAAGACAATATGAGCAGATGTCGCAGTTTGAGAGGGGGAGAATCATCGGCATGGTGGACGCTGGGTGGTCAGCTAAGCGACTAGCTCGTCAATTAGGCTGTTCTGATTGTGTTATGAGAAGGTGCTGAGACCACTGGATCCAAGAGATGTCATTTACACGAAATCAAGGCTCAGGACGCCCTCGACAGACAAGTCGTCTAAGAAACCACCACATTGTAAGAAATGCACGCGTACAGCCAATTGCTTCGTCGGCCGCCATCCAGACACAGGTAGCACCTTCACTAGGGGCCCCTGTGTCTTCTCGAATCATACGAAGGTGTCTGGCTGGAGGACATTTGGGATCGCGGCATCCATTACGTGTACTGTCCTTGACGCCCATCCATCGACGCCTCCGTTTGGAGTAGTGCTGCCCAAGTGGAAACTGGACTGCAGTGTTATGCAACCAGGTCACCTTTAGCGACGAATCCGGATTCAATCTCAGCAAGTATGACAATCGTGTTTGTGTGTGGAGACCCCGTGGTGAACACCTCAATCCTGCCTTTGCTTTACAGCGACACACCACTCTCACAGCTGGTGTGAAGGCATGGGGTGCCATTGACTACAATAAACGGTCCTCCCTAGTATTGATCCGTGGCACCATGACAGCCCTGTGGTATGTCCATGGCATCCTGCAACCACAAGTTTGCCACTCATGCAACGACTTCCAAGGAGCCATTTTTCAACAAGACAATGCTCAGCCTAACACGGCAAGGGTGTCACAAGGCTGTCTCCGCACTGTTACTACCCTTCCTTGGCCTGCCCAAACCCCAAATTTGTCTCCAATTGAGCGTATCTGAGATAATTTTGGATGGCGAGTTGGGCATCCCACGAGCTTGAATGAACTAGAGTTATGGAAAAAGCAAATATGGAACAAAATTTCTCAAGACATCATAAAGAAGTTGTGTACCTCAATGCCCGATCCTATCACATCTTGAACTATCGCTATATATAGAGGGTGTTCAACATGGTATTAAATCCTCCGTTCTTTTGCCTTTTTCTCTGAAATAAATGATCCTTTTTCTTTGATTTTCTAATCATTTACTTATATCAAAGTAATTATTACGTATGTAGAATTTCGTTTCATTTTGACAACTCCTTGGTGCGCTACTTTTTTGTTCATGAGTGTAGTTGCTCGCTACCCCAAAGCCAAAATGGATTTTTTTACTATCGACATTTTTTAACTTTACCTTTAAATTTATTTTTCAAGAAAATACTGACAAGAAGAATATTTTTAGCAAAAACCTCTAAAGAATAGACCCATTTATTTCGTTTTTATATTTATTTGAAATGTCAGACCCTAAACTTTAATGGCACCTATCCTTCGGAAGACGTTTTGTACCCTAAGTTTCCTATTTAATATTGTTTGTCTTGATGTGTACTGTCACCCCTTAAGGTTTTGCCCAAGAATTTAGATCAGTGCTTTCCAAACTTTCAATACTTGCGACCCAATTTTCAATCATAATTTTCATCACGCTCCCCTCCATACAATAACTATGTATTGATTTCAAAATTAACGTACTAAAAGCTACATGCCTAAGCTACAATATGATTAAATATAAACCGCACAAATTATCAAGATAAGTATTCGATTTTGTGTATAATTTTGTATATGACCAACCCATGAGAGTTACTAGTAATTATTAATCTTTTTCTACCCTTAGTATTGATAAATAAATTATCACTGTCATTTTGCAGTGCAGATATAATTATGAGTATAATATATCAAGATAAATGTGTATTTTACTTTTTTATTATGTCAGAACGTATTTTGTTTTGCTACCATTCAGTAAATTAGCAATTTTTTAAATCTTTTAGTTTTGAATTTTTGATATGCTCGCACCCCCTTGTAAAGTTATGACGTCCCCCAAGGGGGGCGCGCCCCACAGTTTGAGAAACACTAATTTAGGTACATCATTTATAAAGATAAAAAGCGAATTACTCAGCACTCATTCACGTACTCACCACGATATCTTAGGAGCTATTAAACTTACAGACTTCAAATTTGATAGGCATGTTCCTTTCATAATATAGAGGTCTACTAAAAACGGATTTTGCGAAAATCGAACACCAAGGGACGTTCAAGTGGATTAAGGGAAGTAAAAATAATTATTCTAATTTTTAAACTACTGGACATACAGTCGTGAAATTTTGTAAGCAGATTCCTTTTATTGAGTTGAAATTCGTTACAAAATGGGTTTTACAAAAATCGCCTTCACGTTATATTGTTGGAGGGATGTTATAGATAATTTTTTCCGTTTTTTAAACAAATTAGAAATAGAGTCTTGAAAATTAGTAAGCAGATTACTTACATGGAGTAGATATCCGCTACGAAATGGTTTTTACAAAAATTCTACCCCCAAGGGATGTTACAGGGCTTAAGGGGCGTCAGATGATTATTTCCATTTTTGAAGTATTGGCCGTACAGACGTGAAATTTGGTAAGCAGTTTTTCGTGGAGTCGATGTCCGTTTCAAAATTGTTTCTACAAAAATTGACCCTCAATAGCCATTGCGGGGGATTAAGAGTTCTTATAGATAAATATTTCCTTTTTTAAACTCTTAGACGACAATCTTGAAATTTGGTTAGCAGATTCCTTTCAAAGAGAAGCCATTCGCTACAATATCGTTTTAAAGGAAATCGACCCCCGAGTGGCGTTGCTGGAGATTAAAAGACGTAATAAATAAATATTTCCGTTTTTAATCTATTAGACCTACCTGCTTGAAAACTGGTAGGCATGACCCTTTCATGGAATAGAGTTCGTCTTAAAAAGAGTTTTGTGAAAATTTACCCTTCCCCCCCCAAGGTGGGTCGCGAGGGGTCAAGGGAAGTTATAGAAAAACTTCAAGTTTTTAAACTATCAGACTCACACATTGGAAATGTGTTAAGCATGTTTCTTTTGTTGAACAGATATCCACAAATAATTGTTTTTATGGAAATAGATTCCGGAGGGGAGCTGGGGGTTCTAAGAAAAAAATTTCTGTTTTAGAACTACCAGGACTATAATAATGAAATTTGGTTTGCATGTTTCTTTTGTTGAATTGAAATCCGCTAAGAATGGTTCTCTTGGAAATCGACTCGCAACGGGGTTAAGGGGAGTATTAATAATAAAAATTCCGTTTTTGCCCCATTAGATTTTGACTTGATGTTTGGCACGCACGTTTATTTTACGGAGTAGAGAACAACTGAAAATTGATTTTGCGGAAATCCACTCGGTTATTGGGTTACGACAGCAAAAAACACCTTCAATTTTAGAGATTATTAGAAATTATTTTTTAAGAGATCGGTTCCTGTTTAATCAAGAGGCGAGAGTTACAGGTACAAGTATATTTTGCAATACAATCAAATTCTTAATTCTGGGACTCAGATATAAATATATATATAATTCATATATATATATAAATAGTACATATTTTTTACATCATGAAATACACAGTGAAGCGGATGGGTAATGGCTAGTATATGTATATATAATAATTCCCTCTAGTGTCCTTTTAATTAACTTTTTTTTAAATAATCTTTAAATTACTTCGTTCAAAACCAAGTTGCTAATTGAATAGTAACATTGCATCAGAAATTCTCGTTCACTCCCTTTCTAACCAATCATATCCTTTGTTAAAAAAGAGTCATGCAATCTTCACTGCCGGTATAAATGTAGAAGTCTTTTGTGCTCAACCCTCTTTGTCTCTTAGTATTATCTATGTGATCGTCACTGTTTTTTGTGCTTTATTTGTGTATGTGCATCCCATTCACTTATTTATTTCAAACGTGGTTAAAGATCATATGTTTGTGTACTGTTTGAAATATACTACGACATCAAAAAATACATGTAAAACGTGCCAAATCTCCTCAAGTATGTCACGACAACACGAACGTGATGTTTAGTAATCAACAAAAAATCTACTCGGCACAAGTTATTTCATATATATATATATATATACATATATATGTATGTATGCATATATGTGTGGAGGGGGGGGGTTGTATTACACACATGATAATAAGACAATCGCAATGCGACAAAAATTTCATTTTCCTAAATAAAAGAATTATAACACACAAATAATTGCATGTTATCTTAATTATCCAGACCTAAAAGGATAAGATATACCTTAGCTGTAAAAATTCAATTGCTTGTTCTTTTACGAAGCAAATGAACCTCTCAAGAGATCTGTTCACAATGTTGCTGAGAATCGTTTTGAAAAGGCTTTCATAACCGAGACAATGTAAGTGCGTCAAG
This sequence comes from Trichonephila inaurata madagascariensis, assembly GCA_019973955.1. Classification (NCBI taxonomy): domain Eukaryota; kingdom Metazoa; phylum Arthropoda; class Arachnida; order Araneae; family Nephilidae; genus Trichonephila; species Trichonephila inaurata. The sequence goes on along the minus strand of BMAV01017163.1, from coordinate 300,263 downwards.
AATGAACCAGTTATTCATATTTCCTTTCAGAAATATGTGAAACTAGTTTGCCTTTGATAAGTTTGCGGAACTGAGTTGCATAATTAGAACATTCACATTATGAAGATGAAAAAAAGGAAAGCCTAACGTTGTATTATGGTACAAAGGTATAGTTTGCATTATATAACACAGAGTGTTTCAGTACCCGGAAACTTTATTAGAATTATAATAAAATAAATTACAAAGAAATAAAATATTACGTTGTTCCTAAATATATCTAGTTATGGTAAAACAAATATTATCTTCAGAAAAGAATATAATTCATTTTGTGTGGATGTTCATAACTGTTTATTAAGCAGCTTGTAATCTCATAATGAAGAGACGTTATACGAAAAAGAGATATAAAAACAATAACATATTGTGAGATTAACTAAATCCAAATTAGCATGCAATGAAAATTGTTTTAGTAAAATATCTGGATTGTTCTTTTGTTTCCTTAAAGTAAAAGTAAAATATGAAAAAAAGTTAAATTTTTTCATCAAGCTCATTTTGATACTCGTTTATAAATATTTCAAATATTTTCATTACGAAATTGTAGTAATTAAACGTTTTATGTTTGGTTTGTCTCTAAACAGATTTCAGTTTGACCGTATATTAAGTTTCAAACAAGTTGTTTCGTATGATTATTTCGTAAAATCTTCTTTTCTTGTATCCAAGTTCAGACTAAATTAAAAGAAAACTTCAATACATTGTATACTTGGAAAATCCTTTTATATTCTTTTAGAATTATGTCATTTAAAAAAAAACTGTAAAAGATTGAATGATATTAATCTATATTCCTATATTAATTTATATTTCAGTATATAGTGTATAAACCATAGACATTGAAATATAGATTAATATCGGTCTGCGCATTTTTTCCCCAATTCCTACTATTACCTCGCACTCTCCAAATATTGATTTATTTATCTTCGTAGAATTTTCAATCGTTAATAAAATACATTTTAAAGCGCTCAATTGAGCTGAAATTTTATATATATGATTAGTTTCGATGACAATACAGTAATTTAATTATAATTAATAAAAATTAACTGATTAAAACTAACTATTTAAGGAATTACAAATACACACAGCCATGTTAGCATCATTTTTGGTAACTTAGCGAGCCATTTTGGCGACTAGTGTCAAAACTTGAAAAGGTTTTTTCTCACGTTTTAAGCATTCAATTGAACTGAAATTTTATATGCACGATTGTTTTGGATAACAATACGATACTTTAATGACAATACGATACTTAAATGATAATTAATAAAAATTAATTACCATTTAATGTTGTGATTCTATCATACGTATATACATATTTATTTTAATTGTAACTATTTAATAAAAGTAGCTAAAATAAAATTTTCCTTTGTTGATCTAAGTAGGAATTGACTTATTATTTTTTATATAACTAGTTTATATATATATATATATATATCTTGTTCAAATATTTAATCATTAGTAAAATACTTTCTATTCATCCAATCAAGTTCAAATACTTTTTTTAAACTTGTAGTGAATGACACTTCATGTTACCACAGTTTTTTCAAATATTAATTAATTATTTAAAATAAATTAAATTAATTATCAATTTTTATGCTAGCTTAGATTCGTCTCTATTGTTATAACAATGTAACTGTTAAAACAAAGACAAAAGTTGGCGAAGAAAACCTGTTTTCCAGCCAAACCGGGTGTGCATTGTTACAAAAATGCATACAAATTATGCTCTTTCTTCAATTATTACTATTAATTCACTCCTTTTCCATACATATATTTATATGTATATATATATATATATAT
>BMAV01017163.1:254371-295048 GCA_019973955.1 Trichonephila inaurata madagascariensis | reverse complement strand
ATGGCACCATGACAGCCCAGTGGTATATCCATGACATCCTGCAACCGCATGTGTTGTCACTCGGGCAATGACTCCTAGGAGCCATTTTTCAACTAGACAATGCTCGGCCTCATACGGCAAGGGTGTCACAAGACTGTCTCCGCGCGGTTACTACCCTTCCTTGTCCTGTCCGATCACCAGATTTGTTTCCAATCGAGTATATCCGGGATCATTTAAGACGGCCAGTTGGGCATCCCATGAGTTTGCATGAACTAGAGGCATGGAAACAGCAAATATAGAACAAAATGTCTCAAGACATCATTCAGAAATTGTGTACCTCAATGCCCGATTGTATCGCTTCTTGAACTCACTCTAGAGGGTGTGCAACAGGGTATTAAATCCTCCGTTTTTTGCCTTTTTCTCTGATTTTCTAATCATTTACTTATATCAAAGTAATCATTACTTATTTAGAATTCCGTTTCATTTTGACGACTCCTTCTTGGTGCGCTTATATTTTTGTCCATGAGTGTAGTTGCTCGTTACCCCAAATCCTAAAGCTCCCTCTATCGACATTTTTTAACTTTATCTTTAAATTTATTTTTCAAGAAAATACTGACAAAAAGAATAATTTTAGCGAAAACCGCTAACGAGTCGACCCATAGATTTCGTTTTTATAATAATTTCAGACCCTAAACTTTAAAGGCACCTATCTCCTTTGGAAGACGTTTTGTACCCCAAGTTTCCTATTTAATATTGTTTTTGTCTTGATGTGTACTATCACTCTCTTTAAGGGTTTGCCCAAGAGTTTAGATACATCATATATAAAGATGAAAAGCGAATTACTCAGAATTCACTTACGTACTCACCACGATATCTTAGGAACTATTAAACATACAGACGTGAAATTTGATAGGCATGTTATTTTCATAATATAGAGATCTACTAAAAACGGATTTTGAGAAAATCGAACACCAAGGTTCTTTCAAGAAGATTAAGTGAAGTAAAAGTAATTATTCTCTCTCTAATTTTTATGAAATGTTTTAAGCAGATTCCTTTTATTGAGTTGAAATTCGTTGCAAAATGGTTTTTACAAAATTCGCCTTCAAGTTATATTGCTGGAGATTAAGGGATGATATAGATAATTTTTTCCGTTTTTTAAACTAATTAGCAATACAGTCTTTGAAAATTATTAAGCAGATTACTTACATGGAGCAGACATTTGTTACGAAATGGTTTTTACGAAAATTCTACCCCCAAGGGATGCCACAGGGGCTTAAGGTGCGTCAGATAATTATTTCTATTTTTAAAATATTGGCCGTACAGACATGAAATTTCGTAAGCAGTTTTTCGTGGAGTAGTTGTCCGTTTCAAAATTGTTTCTACAAAAACTGACCCCCAAAGGTCATTAAGGGGGATTAAGGGGTCTTATAGATAAATATTTCCACTTTTAAACTCTTAGACGACAATTTTGAAATTTGTTTAGCAGATTCCTTTCATAGAGCAGTCATTCGCTATAATATCGTTTTTACGAAAATCGACCCTAGAGTGTCGTTGTCGGATATTAAATGACATAATAAATAAATATTTCCGTTTTTAATCTATTACACCTAAATGCTTGAAAACTGGTAGGCATGATCCTTTCATGGAATAGAGTTCGTCTTAAAAAGAGTTTTGCGAAAGTTTACCCCCAAAGTGGATCGCGAGGGGTCAAGGGAAGCTATAGAAAAACTTAAAGTTTTGAAATTGTCAGACTCACACATTGGAAATGTGTTAAGCATGTTTCTTTTGTTGAACAGAGATCCACAAATAATTGTTTTTACGGAAATAGACTCCTGAGGGGAGCTGGGGGTTATAAGAAAAAAAAATCCCGTTTTGGAACTACCAGAACTATAATAATGAAATTTGGTTTGCATGTTTCTTTTGTTGAATTGAAATTCGCTGAGAACGGCTTTCTTGGAAATCGACTCGCAACGGGGTTACGGGGAGTATTAATAATAAAAATTCCACTTTTGCTCCATTAGATTTAGACTTGAAATTTGGCATGCATATTTATTTTATGGAGTAGAGATAATCTCAAAAATTGGTTTTGCGGAAATCCACTCGGTTATTCGGTTACGAGAGCAAAAAACACCTTCAATTTTAGAGGTTATTAGAAATTATTAATTAAGAGATTGGTTCCTATTAAATCAAGAGGTGAGAGTTACCGGTACAAATCTTTTTTGGAATACAATCAAATTCTTAATTCTGGGACTCAGATATAAATATATATATATAATTTATTTATATATAAACAGTATATATTTCTTACAGCATCATGAAATACGCAGTGAAGCGAATGGGTAATGACTGGTATATATATATACATATATATATATATATGTATATATATATATATATATATATATATATATATATATATATAAATTCCCTCTAGTATCCTTTTAATTATAACTCTTTTTAAATAATCTTTAAATAACTTTTAATTCCTTCGTTCAAAACTAACTTGCTAGTTGAATAGTAACATTGCATCAGAAATTCTCTTTCCCACCCTTTCTAACCAATCATATCTTTTAGCCAGCATATTCACCCGACCTTAATCCTATTGAAAATCTTTGGGATGGTCTCGGCTGTGATGTATCTTCACGTTTCCCACCTCCAGCCACTCTTATTGAGCTGGAAACTGCTCTACTAAAAGAATGATGATTACTTTATTCTGAGGTGGTTGACCACCTAATTGAAAGCATGGTCAGAAGGTGTACACTTTGCATACAGATGAGGGTGGATCACATACCCTATTAATGTCTTTTTTTTCATTTTATGCTCTTTATTTTCACTTTATACATAATTCTGTTTAAGTTTCCAGTATGACATTATCTGATAACTTTCAAAAATTTAATATTGTTTTCATTTCTCCGTACAATTATTGATTTTGTTTTATGTATAAATATATATGCTACTTTACTGCCAAATTTCGTGTCAATCAAAGCAGTATTTGTTGATTTTTTTGCATTTTACATCTTCGTGCTTAACTTTTGGAAGTGAGTGTATATATATACTTATATATGTATGTATGTATATATGTGTGGAGGGGGGTTGTATTACACACAACGACACATGATAATGAGACAATCGCAATGCGAAAAATTCATTTTCAAAAATAAAAGAATTATAATAAATAAATGCATGTTATCTTAATGATCCAGGCCTAAATGGTTAAGATATACCTTAGCTGTAAAAATTCAATTGCTTGTTCTTGTACGAAGCAAATGAACCTTTCAAGAGATGTGTTCACAATGTTGCTGAGAATCGTTTTGAAAAGGCTTTCATTACCGAGACAATGTAAGTGCGTGAAGAATGAACCAGTTATTCATATTTCCTTTCAGAAATATGTGAAACTAGTTTGCCTTTGATAAGTTTGCGGAACTGAGTTGCATAATTAGAACATTCACATTATGAAGATGAAAAAAAGGAAAGCCTAACGTTGTATTATGGTACAAAAGTATAGCTTGCATTATATAACACAGTGTTTCAGTACCCGGAAGCTTTATTAGAATTATAATAGGTGTATTAGAGCTTAGCAGTTATCTAATTTTCATACAAATTACAAAGAAATAAAATATTACGTTGTTCCTATATATATCTAGTTATGGTAAAACAAATATTATCTTCAGAAAAGAATATAATTCATTTTGTGTGGATGTTCATAACTGATTAGTAAGCAGCTTGTAATCTCATAATGAAGAGACGTTATAAGAAAAGGAGATATAAAAACAATAACATATTGTGAGATTAACTAAATCCAAATAAGCATGCGAGGAAAATTGTTTTAGTAAAATATCTTGATTGTTCTTTTGTTTCCTTAAAGTAAAAGTAAAATATGGAAAAAAAGCTATATTTTTTCCTCTAGCTCGTCTTGATACTCGTTTATAAATATTTCAAATATTTTCATTACGAAATTGTAATAATTAAAAGTTTTATGTTTTGTTTATCTCTAAACAGCTTTCAGTTTGACCGTATATTAAGTTTCAAACAAGTTGTTTGGTATGATTATGTCGTAAAATCTTCTTTTCTTGTATCCAAGTTCAGACTAAATTAAAAGAAAACTTCAATACATTGTATACTTGGAAAATCCTTTTAATTCTTTTAGAATTATGTCATTAAAAAAAACTGTAAGAGATTGAACGATATTAATATGTATTTCAGTATATAGTGTATAAACCCTAAACACTGAAATATAGATTAATATCGGTCTGCGCATTTTTCCCCAATTCCTGCTATTAGCTCACACTCTCCAAATATTTATTTATTTATCTTCGTAGAATTTTCAATCGTTAATAAAATACATTTTAAAGCGCTCAATTGAGCTGAAATTTTATATATATGATTAGTTTCGATGATAATACAGTAATTTAATTATAATTAATAAAAATTAATTGATTAAAACTAACTATTTAAAGAATTACAAATACACACAGCCATGTTAGCATTTATCATTTTGAACTCCATATAATAAATGAAAACGTATTTCAATGATAAATTACATATTTCTGCGTTAGGCATTCATAATAATTTATAAATATGTAATTATATTTAATGGCATGGGTTTCCTTTTTTTTGTATATTACATTAGTAAAACGTATATTTTAAGTGTTAATAGCCTATTTCCACAGTTAATAAACACACAGAATTCAAATTAGTAGTTTTAAATGAAATTTACAATATTTCTTTAATAAAAGTTTCAACCTCTTTTAAAGTACTTAAAAACTATATTTGTGCATTAAAACTGAAGATTTAAGAATATTAGTTTTTCTTAAATGTTTACTATTATATTTGCTTCGTATAATTTGAAAGTAAATCAAATAAACACTTCTACGTCCTGTTCAAACTATACAGCTGGGATTCATTGCATTCTTCCCAAGACTATTAGATCCCCTTAATACTATTATGTTTAGGAATTAGTCTTTGAAGTTAATGTCCCTTTCAGGTGGAAATCAATTAAACCTTGCTTTCATCTTCTAGAAAGTCCTAATTGGAACTCCATGCTAATTTAATGAATTTACATATTTTTGCATTGCTATTACTATTTCGATCCACTTTAAAGATAAGTTCAGTAGAGAAGTGCAATTGGAACAAGCTGAAATCAATCAATTTCGTCCCTTTCATCAGCACATAATTACACTTATATTGATTATAATTTGTGCATTATTTCAAAATAATCCTTTAAATTAAAATAAAAATGTGTCCTGTACTTTAAAGTTAACCCAAAACGATAATTGTAGACAAAATTATTTTCAATTCTTAGCTTTACATAGGACTGAATTGTTACCGTTCTTATATAAGATACACGACTACCCTAAAATCATAATTTTTTTAAAAAAATTGTCAACTTTTTTATGTGTTTTTTTATAAGCTATCATATTAGCTTCGTAAAAATACCAAGTGTTTTATTTTCCATTCACTAGAACGAAAACTGCAAGTATTTTAGTAAAAGCAGATGCCCTAACTTTACACTAGATATCAAACTTTTAAATGCGTTTTACTCGAAATGTGTTTTTTCTTTTAAAAGTTCAAACGGGGACAGAAATTGCTCAAAAAGTTTTTAAAATAATTTGCTGAAATTTTGTGTGTATGTTCTGCATAACAGTAGAAGTGTTTTAACTATCAGATTTATCAATCACTGTTTTATTACCAAATTTACAGTTCTTTATATGAATATAATCACTGTTTTTTAAGCAATTTCATACAATAGCTATGATGAAGTGCTTTAGTTTTTGTAAAAATTAAAATATCTCTTATCCTGAACATCATTTTAAAAAGGAGTAGCAAAGCAATGGATCAAAATTGAAAAATTGAGAATTTGTTCATTTACTGCTATTACAGAAAATTTAATTAAATGAAAATGTAATTTTTTGCCAATTTTTACCCCTTTTTCCCATTTTAGAATTAATATAACTTACTTTTCTCTTCTTAATCTTAGCCCTTTTTAAGTGCATTAAATAAATCTAAAAACCTCTAAAAAAACTCCATATCTCCACTTTTTCTTAAAAAAAAAAGTCGGCGCAAGTAATCGGATATCTAAAAACTCTTATCCTATTTTGATTCATTGAGAGTGAATACAAAACATTATATGTTTTGAGAAAATACATTTAATACTAAGTTAAACTATAGGGATGGTTTCTGAAAGGTATTCACAGATAATATAATTGTACGAATAGGTTTCTCCTCTTCTTCGAGTAATGTCGTTCTCTATTATCAGAATACTTACCAAATGGGAAAATGATCTGTTGGAACCTGATAAGACGATTTCTTGAGAAGGACCAGAAGAAAAGAGTCATTGATTGTGTCACCAATAATGTTCTTTCAATGATCAAAAACAAGAAAACCGAATCGATCCTTATCAGTTAATGTACTCTATCGAGAAGGATGTCCATTACTACATACCCTAGTTCTTTTCTATTAATAGATATGTTTGCTCTTGACCGAAACCTTTATATTAACAAGCCAAAGCTAAAATTAGATAAATATGTCTTGGTGATTCGATAAAACAACAAAACAAAGTTAAAAAAGATAGATATTGATATGAACAAAAATTAAGTAATATATATTCCTTTGCAAATGTAGAAATGTTTTTTTAGCTTCACTTACCGCATTGTAGAAAATATTACGGATTCTATTCTTATCCAGATTAGTTTTACGATGTAAGAGCAGTGTAAAATAGTAAATTCTTAAGAACTTGAAAATTGTTCTATGTAGAATATTGCTTCTCAAACTTTCAATATTTGCGACCCAATATTCAATCCCACTCCATACAATAATAAAGTATTGAATTCAATAATACTATGCTATATGATGCGAAACCTACATTTCGACTTTAACTTCTTAAGTGCCACTGGTGTATATAAACGTCTCACTCAGTCAATGCATTAATTGTCTCGAACATATATATACGTCTTTCCAAAGTAATAAATATCTCTTTTGTGAACTGCTATCAATAAATTATTCTAAGGGCTTTGGAATGCAATGAAATCAATTAGACAGTGTTTGCGAAGGATTTACTTATTTCAGAGGATTTGCTTATTTATTCCTTTTCTCTCTACTAATACCTCCCTCTTCTTCCCAAATACATCACATACGCTGGACTATGTGTTAAAAATTGGCATTGGGGAACGAATCCTGCAATTTTTAATTAGCATTTAAGGTATCTAACTAGGTTTGGAGCCGTGATTTTGCAAAAGCGTATAAATGGATAATATTCATGATATTTAGTGTCCCTTAGATTAGAAAATGTAAGGGAAAGAAATAGATTACAAGAAAAGAATAGTATTACAATTAAAAATGATTTAAGTACAATATTTGGACAAAAAATGAACATAGAATGACCCATTTTCAAAATATTCTCCTTTTGTGAAAAATGCTTCTATTATAATAATATTTTGCCTGTATATAGCTCAGACCTCTGTATAGAGACCCAACTAGAATTTTTGAAATATATAACTTAGAAGTGGGTTTATCCATGTTTTACGATAACAGAGGGGAGAAATTTTAAGTAAAAAACGCCGATATTTATATTTCCATTCGTAGTCATTCTGAAAATAATGTGAATCTTTCAAAAATTATAGTTGAGCCTCTGTACAGAAGTCTGAGCTATATACATGTAAAATATTTTTATAATCGAAGAATGTTTCACAAAAGGAGAATATTTTGAAAAATGTTTATTCTAAGTTAATTTTTTGCCGAAAATTTGTATTTAAATAGTTTTTTTTGTCAAAATGTTCTTAAAACTATTTTATACATGTATTCTAAACTAAGTTACACTATAAATATCTTGAAAATTATCAATTTGTGAACTTTTTTAAAATCACGTTGTTGGATACCTTAAAGGTTTAATTATGAACCGTACAAAATATCAAGATAAGTGTTAATTTTGCATATAAATTTATATATGACAAGCCCATGATCACTGGTAATTATTCGACTTGTTTTTAGTTCTGTAATGTTAAACTAACTGTAAAATGCATGGTGCAGTATTGATACATTTATAAGTATATTATATCAGTGTATATGTGTATTTTATTTTTTTACTGGTCAGAATGTAATTTGCTTACTTTCAGTAAATTAATAATTTTTGAAATAATATTTTGTTTTCGACTTTTCGTTACGCTCACACGCCGTCATAGGGTTATCATGACCCCCTAGGGGGGCACGCCGCACAGTTTGAGTGAGTGAGTGAGTAAATAGTAACGTCGCACTGTTCAGCTACACGAGGGCTTTCAGCGATGGTCCTCCCCACAATTTGAGAAACACTGATGAAGAATGTCTCACATAAAAATAATTTTAAGTATTTATAGTAATATATAGTTATAATTACTGAACCGCTGAACATTGAATAATAATAGCAATTGAATATATCATTATTCATACTTCACACAATTAATATCCCATCGTTAAATATTCCAATGCATATTTTTTTTTTCAAAAAATCGCATGAATTTTTTTACATATTGATAAAAAACTAATTCATTAAATTATTTCTATATTTATAAAATAAATTGCCTTTCAATCTATATTTATATCAATTTCTATATTTATCCATAAGTTGAAAAGCAAAAAAGTTTGTTTTTGATATGAAATCGAAATAAAAAGTTAAAATATAAACTGTAACTTTTATCAACCCAACTCATTGGATTTTGTATAACATCTTGCATCCCTGTCCTCAGATTTTGAAATAGCAAAAAACTGCATCCAAAACTTGGTGAATATTTTTATTCCACTGAGTTTTAAAATCGGTTAGGAAATAATTTTTATGGTTAGAAAGTATTATTTTTTTATTAGTACACAAGATATTCTTTTAACAAGAATGTTTGACACAAACACATATAATATATATAATCTAAATACAATTAAGAAATAAGTAAAAAAATATATATATTGATTCTTGGAACTCTTTATAAGCTAATATCTTAAGACCTGAAAATTAAAATTAGTAAAAAATATTATTTTAAATTAAGTGAAGTTCCATTAATAAGTATATCACATAATTGCTAGAAACGGACTTCGACATTTTAAGCCATATCTTTGAAAATAAAACTAATATGCTTTGAAGGATGAGATTTCAAATCTCTACCAAATGGTTAAATTTCAGCTAATACGAGAAGATATTGGAAACCAACTGTGTTGCATTGCACCACCTTTTTCTTTCTTATAATTATTAAGTGATAGCGTATTCATTTACTACTTAGTCACATTAATTTAATCTTTAAATCAACAAAAATAATTGTCAATGAATATTTTGGATGACAATACAGCAATTTAATTAAAATTAATAAAAATTAATTGATTAAAACTAATTATTTAAAAAACTACAAATGCAGCCACTTTGGCGACTTAGAGACCATTTTGGCAACTTGTGTCAAAACTTGAAAATATTTTTATTCACGTTTTAAAGCATTCAGTTAAATTGAAATTTTATATACACGATTGTTTTGGATGAAAATCCGATATTTTAATGATAATTAATAAAAATTAATGACCACTTAATGTTGTGATTCTGTCATATGTATACACATATGTATATTAATTGTAACTATTTAATAAAAAGTAGCTAAAATAAAATATTTCTTTGTTGATCTAAGTAGGAATTGACTTATTTTTTGTATTACTTGTTTATTCAGTACACAGCATATAACATTTTTAGCTTGGAGCCACAACGAAAAATTCGCAATTGTTAATGATTACTTGTAAAATAATTTCACATAGGTACAAGAAATAACAAGTTTATTTTTCTTTCACTGAATGTTAGTGACACTTCAACACAAATTCTCTAATATACAAGGTATTTTCATTTATTGATTTCAATTGTGCTCTAAGAAAATATACATATTTTAATATCCTGTCTTACCTTGTTTACCATTGAAAGTTTCTTAAAATTCAGTGTCGATGCTTATCCATTAGGGATCAATCAATTATCGTATTTAACTTCATACGGAAAGATCTCGAAATTGTTGACATCAAATCAATACATCTATCGAATCCAATAAATGTTAGAGATATATCTCATTTGTCAAATATCACTAAATTGTTCTTTTATCAATTACAAACTTTCCAAGAAAACTGATTACAATATTTTGATAACGTTATTCCTAAGATCATTTGCATATCAATGGGGAACTGAAGTCAGGAAAAAATTAAGTTATGTATTGATCCTTCTTCTGAGGAGCACGCAAGATATTCGTTTAGTACAAAGGTTCCGTGACTGAGATGCATAATTAAAACTTTGTGTGAATACGGGAGTAAAATTAAATGTTGAATATTATCAGATGTAATAAAATATTGGTACTTTAAGAAGAGTCAAAGATTGCTTAGTTTAAAGCTTGTCGTTAATATGTGCCTGTATATTTCTTATAAAAAATCGTATATTAATTGTGGTAATTAGTAAACTATTTTACGAATTTAGAAAAACCCAACTAGATACGGATTTATTTTTATTGAAACAGTTTCTAAAAAATAAAGAATGTCCCCCTTTACAGTCTTTTATTATAATTTTAATAAGTTGCATTTGTATTTGTGTTCAATAAATATTTTAAGGGAACAAAAACGTTCTAACCCTTCAAAAAATAGATTTTTCAATTTTCATCTTAAAAAAAAGTAGATTTAATGCTGATTCCAAAAATGTATAACATGTATAGGTTTAAACCTTAATATCCGAGTAATTGCGGTTTTAAAATGTAAGCAACAGCTGTCACGCCTGTTGTTTACGTTATCGCACGTCAACTGCCACGCCCATTTTACAGCTGACCGAAGCATATTTTTATGTAGATTGGTTTTTATATCACTTAATCTGATTTATTTATTTTATTCTTGTGGTTTGAGAAGGACTATAACTACTCAACTCAATCTTGTTTATACCCCAAGCTGTGTGCGAATTTTAAACATTTTGCTTTCTCGTGCTTGAGTTACAAACACGTGAGTTACGAACTTCGTATTTTGACTGCTAATTTACTTTTTTTTGTTTACATTCAATTTGTTTGCAATTTGCGAGAATTTTAAACATTTGAAATGCCTCGAACAAAAAGGTTTGGGCAAGTTAAACGTCATTTAATTCGTAAAAACACTTCAGTAAATGCTGAGGGTGAACGAGTTGATGTCAGTGCATCTAAAAAGAAAATTGAGAAGAGTGAAGTATCTTTTAAGGACTATGAAGATAATTTTTCAGTTGAAACTCAAAGCAGGTATGTCATTATTGACTTAAATATGCTCAATGATATTTTCAACAATATTGCAAAATGCAGATATTGTGATAGATCTTTCTGCTTTGATGTTGCTGAAAATAAAAGTAGTCGCAAAGGCCTTGCTACCAGTGTGTCAGCAACTTGCAAGTATTGTGGTTCTGGTCATTCTTCAATGACTTCAAATACCGTGTCAGATGGATATGAAGTAAATCTGAGGTTTGTTTATGGCATGAGGTGCATTGGAATTGGCAAAAGTGCAGCTCAGATATTTTGTGCACTGATGAACTTACCTCCTCCTCCAGCTAAATTTGAAAGACTGTATACGCCAATTTTTAAAGCGTTGGAAACTGTTTCATCTCGTTCAATGGTTAACAGCGTTAATGAAGCTATCATTGAAAATGAACACAGTAAGAACATAGCAATTGCTCTTGATGGGACCTGGCAGAAAAGAGGACACTCTTCGAAGAATGGCGTTGTAACTGCGACTTCTCTCGATAATGGAAAAGTTATTGATTTTGAGTGCCTATCAAAATATTGCTTTGAATGCAAAAATACGAACAAAACCTGTGATAATTGCCAGTTAAACTATCATGGATTTAGTGCGGGAATAGAGAGTGAAGGAGCATTGCGGATTTTCAGTCACTCCTTACCAAATTACAATGTTCGGTATGTTAAGTACCTTGGAGATGGAGATTCGAAAGGGTTCCTAAAAGTTCAAGAATCAAACATATACGGTGATGAATTTCCTGTTGAAAAACTAGAGTGCATCGGCCACGTCCAAAAAAGGATGGGAGCAAGACTGAGAGCCCTAAAGAACAATTTAAAATCCACCAAGCTGTTAGACAACAAACCAATATCTGGACGAGGAAGGCTGACTGATGCAGAAATTCTTCTGCTGCAAAAATATTATGGCCTAGCCATAAGAAGAAATGTTGGAAAATCAGTCGCAGATATGTCCAAAGCCATCTGGGCAATATATTTCCATAAACTGTCGACAGATGAAAATCCGCAACATGCTTTGTGCCCTATGGGAGAAGAAAGTTGGTGCGGGTACAATAAAAGCATTGTATCAGGTGAAAAATACACCCACAAACATTCCCTCCCAGAAGCAGTTCTTTTTAAAATTAAAAAAATTTTTAGAGACTTAACTGCAAAAGAACTGTTATTAAAATGTCTGCATGGCCAAACTCAGAACCCCAACGAAAGCTTTAATAACTGTGTGTGGAATCGTGTGCCGAAAAACACATTTGTGAGCAAAAGAACTTTGCAAATGGGTGTTATGGACGCAGTTATATGCTTCAATGAAGGTGCATACGCAAGGACAGAAGTATTAAAAGCATTAAAAATCAATCCAGGCATCAACACTTGTGAAGGCCTCCGCAAAATTGACTACGTCAGAATTTGTGAAGCTGAGATGGCTGTTCTAAAAGCTACCAAAGAAGCCAAAACAATAAACAGGCAAATTAAAAGGAAGCAGGATGCTTTAGAACAGTCAATGCAAGATGAGTACAGTGCTGGAAAATTTTAAAGTAGAAATCTTAGGTAAGTGCATCATTTTATTTAGTTTTTTTCAATTTTCTCAAAATGTGTTTTTTCAGTTTTTAGGTACATGTGTAGAAAAATCTATTTGTTATATTTTAATGAAACTTGGTATGAGTATTTGTGTCATGATAATGTATTTAATGCTACTAATTTTGTTTCTGAAATGTTAATATTTTTACATTTATTGCTGAATTTCTAAAAAAAAAATGCCATTTTTATCAAAATTTGAAAAAGTCAAAATTCAAAAATTTTTTAAAAAAATTCTGTGCAAGGAAATATAAAAAGAACTATTACATTTTAATAGGGGTACAATTTTATAACTAAAACAGCATGTTTTGTGGTGTTATATGTTATAAAAGGAAAGATACATGTACCTAAAGAGCACCATGTATCCGAAAACTTTTTTTGGTGTGTACTTTTTCGAATCCTTATATTTCTTAAAATATTTTATATATTTAATAATTTTATGTTGTAGTATATTAAGAAAAATATATATATTGTATGACACAAATTTTTTATTTATGGAGTCTTTCTGTTTTTGAAAATAATGTTCTTTCGAAAAGCCAAATTTTGCTCATTTTGTGTCATCGAGAACGTCCCGGTTCCCTTAAGTACAACACTTTTTTTTCATTATTTTACAAATAATTTTTTCCGCTTATACTTCTAAGAAATATTTTAGTTAGCCTCTTTTGAAATAAAAAAAAAAACATCATCCCTAATTCAGTGTGTTTCGTGGCCATATTGGTATTTTTGGAAACGAAGGGACTGATTTCTTAGCAAAGAAGCCACCCAAGCGGGGGATTGAAATATCATTTACCGTAAAATCCGGCGTATAACGTGCACCGCCGTATAACGCGCAACCATACTTTTAAGATGAAATGTTTGATTTTTAGGTATATTCGTCGTATAACGCGCGCCCCCTATTTTATGAAGAAACCTGAAATATGCTAATCTTATACCTTTTTGCTCAAAATTTAGGAGAATGCTTGAAATTTATGGTGTATGCTCTTAAAATCAACTGTGGTATTCTAATTTTTTTCAAATAAAGCTTCGTAGACATTATTTTTTATTTCCATTGAATTGATTTTGCAAATTTTTCATTTCTCTGTTTTTGTAACTTCATTGTATTGTTTTTGTTCGTAATTGTTTAATTTTTTAATCTACTTTTTGTCCTTGTAACTTGTACTACATTGTCCTTGTTTGTTATTTCTGGAAATCTAAATACGTTTTATTTAAGTTTTAATCCATGTAACGATTTCGATAATTGATGAGAACTCTCTTCATGAAATAAAAGTATATTTCAAAATATCAGGCTCTATATTTAATTGCATACACAGTAAAACGTCGTTTATCCGAACCTTTATTATCTGGAAGGTCAAATATTCGGATCAGTTTTTTTTTCTTTGTCAAGTACATGTTTTGTATATGAATACGTTTTCCAACAGTGCAATGCTCAGCAATTGTTTCGCATGAGGCCAAAAGTGACGGGGAAACCCAAGGTCAGGAATACTTGGGGAATTTAAGTTGGGTGATTTGGTAAACATTTGCGCAGAATATTAGGTCAGTTTGTTTCCAAACATGACTCAGAAGATTGCTCGAAGAAAAGGAAAACCACGAGGGAAGCAAACGATGCTGTTCTTGATCGTGCACTCTACTTAATTTTTTCACAAAGAAGGAGCAAAGGGGACCCGATATCGGATCCTCTGTTATGCGAAAAAGCTCTAGAACTTAACGAGAAATTAGGCGGCGTTAGCGCTGCGATAACCACCCCCCCACACCCACTTTGAATCCCTTTCTTGACAAAGAAAACATACTTAGAGTTGGTGGCAAATTAAGTAATTCAAATTTAACAGATAGTCAGGAATTTCCAATTTTGCTTCCAAAAAATTCACCAGATACCCTTGCCAATTATTTAACAAATGAATGGCAAAATTGGATTTTTACTTGAAAATTTATTCCTCCTATGTCCCCTAATTTTGGAGGACTTTGCGAAGTAGGTGTCAAATCTTTTAAACATCATTTTAAAAGAAAAGTAGGTGATGCACGTCTAACATTAGAACAATTCATAACAATTACTACTCAAATAGAAATATTTTGAATAGTCGTCCTCTTACTCCCATGTCCTCTGATCCTAATGATTTCACAGTCCTCACCCCCAGGACACTTTCTCATAGGTAAACCTCTTCAAAATTTACCTGAGCCAGACTTGACAAGTACACCAGACATTCGTTTATCACATGCCAAAAATTAACAAAATGTATTCAGTTTATATGGCGCAAATGGAGGCTATGTTACCTTAATAAATTACAGGCTAGATATAAATGGTAATTTGAAAAAGATAATGTAATTTCCAATTCAATGGTTATTTTAGAAGATGAAAATCTTCCGCTATGTAAATGGACGATGGGAAGAATTTTAGAGGTAGTTACAGGTTCAGATGAAAAATTTAGATTTATTATTGTTAAGACACCTCTGGGCATTTTTAAAAGAGCAATTTCAAAAATATGTTTATTACCAAGTGTTTAAATGTCTATTAATTCTTTAAAAATGTACGCATATTATTATTTTTATTCATATATTTGTTGTTCTTTTGAAAGTGCAATTATTTCATATTGATCATATTTTTTAATTGTTTTATTATTTGTATTTTTGTGTATAATTTTATGTAACATTATTTGTTTCTTGAAATGTTATTTCAATGTGAGCCGGGATTTTGGCACTGCTATCGACATCCCCCACACTTCTACAATCTCTTGCAAGGAAGACACTGCACAAAACAGTCACAAATGTTTATGCCTTAAAAAACTGCATTTTAATTAAATATAGTACCAATAACATTAATAGGCGGTTCGGCTCATTTCTCAAAGCAAGCACTGGCTGGTTAAAGAACTTCAAATAACGCCACGAGATACGGGAACTGCAGATTGAAGGCGAATCATTGTCTGGCGATAAGAATTCTGTCCACAATTCTGCTTTGGAGTAGTATAAACAACAATCAGAGTGCTGACCTACTCAACTAATGCTGCTCAAGAAAATCAGAAACGAAAACACGAAGGTGTACAATGGCACAGAGAAGAATAAGTGATCATTTTTCAAGAAAAAAGGTAAAATTGTGACATTCTGTACCTATTTTGCTTTTTCTTCAAGCATAATTCATGCATGTGATGATTTTCAATATTCGTATAGTGTCCGGTTTCATTGCATGGATGGCATTCGCTTTTCGGTTATCCGGACAATTACGTATCCAAACCGGGTCCGGTCCGAATTGATTCGGATAAACGACGTTCTACTGTAGTGTATACTTTTTAGTTTAAAAAAAAATTCTTGCTTTTGTACTATTTGTATGTAAAGTTAATAATTCTAAATGTAAAGAAAAAATATTCATGCAAATCATTATAATTTATTTTTTTTTTAATTTATTCAACTGTATTCACTACGACAATTTTGAAACAAGAAGAATATTAAAAATTTAAATTAGAATTTAAAGATTTTTTCTTTAATTAACAAAAAAAAGTGATGATTTATTCCAAGCCAAAAAGTGAAGCACATAATTGAAAGCTAAGCTTATTATTTTATATTAGATATCAGCTATATATAAGTAATTTCTTTTTGTCACGGTAAAAATTGTTTTAAACATGTCATACATCTTTTAATTAACAGAAATTTATCTTTTTTCCTTAAATTTTTTTTAAAAGTAAAATATATGCAGAAATACACAAGAAACCTTTTACATAATGTCAGAGAACTCAAGCCAAAAATGTAACACATTTTTATGTTGAAAAATTTCCAGTTTTCCTATAAATTAATTCCCTTTCAACACAACCATCCATTTATAATACAGTTCTATTAAAATTTAGAAACATTGCAAAAATATGCATGTGTTCCAACTTTGACACTTGGACATAAAATTATATTTTGCATCACTGTACAATAAAAGGAAATATAGAATTCATTTCATTCTAAAAATATTAAGCAGCAGCCGAGTGAGTAGTCATACAGTATAAACTACTCTAAGGAGGATAGGCATGACAAAATAAAATCATTATCTTCAATTGTTAATTTTTTTTTTCAAAAATGCTTTTATTTTTGTGGTACTACTCTTTAACATTAAGTAAATACCATTTTAATTGCATTTTATTCAACTGTTTGTTTTGAAAATGGTAATTACTAACAAATATTCGAGTAGAACGTATTGAAACGCATATGAAATTGAAATTATTTAAAATCGGAATTATATTCTAGTAATCACGGAACTTTTTTTTAATACAATGTGAAAATACACTCATGGACAAAAAAAAAATAGCGCACCAAGAAATATTTGAGAAATCGTAACGAAACTTGGCATGAAAGTACATGTCCGGAAGATATGCAATTTATTAAAAATGCAGCTTGATTGCGCATTACGTATAGCCGGTAGAGGGCGTTTAACGTCGTTCTCCGTGGAGTACAAAACCGCTAACCAAAATCTGTTTGAGTGCGCTGAATCGTTTGCCAAGTAAGAGCTGAGGTAGACATGCCAGTGCGCACATTTTCGAAGACAATATGAACAGCTGTCGCAGTTTGAGAGGGAGAGAATCATCGGAATGATAGAAGCTGGGTGGTCAGCTAGACCAGTAGCTCGTCAATTAGGCCACTCTGACTGTGTTGTCAGAAGGTGTTGGGACCAGTGGAACCGAGAGATGTCATTTACACGAAGACCATGTTCAGCACGACCTCGACAGACCTGTCGTCGAGAAGACCGCAACATCGTGAGAAATGCACGCGTACAGCCAACCGCTTCATCGGTTGTCATCCAGGCACAGGTAGCACCTTCACTAGGGACTCCTGTGTCTTCTCGAAACATACGAAGGTGCCTGATTGCAGGACATTTGGGATCGTTGCGCCCATTAAGTGTGCTACCCATAACGCCCACCCGTCAACGCCTCCGTTAAGAGTGGTGCCCTACACGCGGAAAATGGACTGCAGCGGAATGGAATCAGGTTGTCTTTAGCAACGAATCCAGATTCAATCTCAGCAGTGATGATAATCGTGTTCGTGTGTGGAGATCCCTTGGTGAACGTCTGAATCCTGCCTTTGCTTTACAGCGACACACTGCTCCCACAGCTGGTGTGATGGTATGGGGTGCCATTGCTTAGAATACACGGTCACTCCTAGTATTGATCCGTAGCACCATGACAGCTCAGTGGTATGTCTATGACATCCTGTAACCACATGTGTTGTCATTCATGCAATGGCTTCCAGGAGCCATTTTTCAACAAGACAATGCTCGGCCTTAAACTTCAAGGGTATCGCAAGACTGTCCTTGCACTTTTACTACCCTTCCTTTGCCTACCCGATCCCCAGATTTGTCTCCAATCGAGCCTATCTGGGATCATTTGCGACGGCAAGTTGGGCATCCCTTGAGTTTGAACGAACTAGAGGCAAGGGTGCAACAAATATGGAATGCAATGTCTCATGACATCATACAGAACTTGTATGCCTCAATGACCCATCGTATTGCATCATGCATTCACGCTAGAGGGGATTCAACGGAGTATTAAATTATGTGTTCTCTTGCTTTTTTTCTGAAATAAATGATCATTTTTCTATAATTTTCTTATCATTTACTTATATCAAAGTAATCATTACGTATGTAAAATTTTGTTTCATTTTGACAGATCCTTCTTGGTGTGCTAGTTTTTTTGTCCATGAGTGTATTTTACTAAATTTACAAAAATTTTCATTTTAAGCATATTTTTCTTCAAGCGAAAAATTCAATTATTGTATGAATAAGATCTTTCATTATTAGTATAATAATTGTTTAAATTTTGGTATGTGTTTTTACATTGGACTAAATTTATATAATAAATTCAAAGTTAGGCTTTATGACATTTCTTACAAATTTATATACCCTAAACAAAACATAATACCTTCACTTTATGCCTAGTTAAAAAGTAAGGGCAAGAAAAACAAAATTTAGAAATAAAAGAAAAAATTGTACCTACTTTGCTTATCAACTGAAAATTCTTAAAATAAATCCCATTACACGTAATAAAAATATTTTTACTATTCCGAAAAAACACGTGGCGGTAATTGCCACAATAAATCTTCTGTAAAGATCTCATGATGTTAATACTCACACAATCCTCACTTCCTGTTTCGTGATTCATTTACGAGTCCCTAAATGCAAGCCCAATGCTATTACTTTATAGTGCTTTCCGTCGTATAATTGCATTTGTGCTTCTGCAGAAAGCCACCTTCTCAGCACGAAAACAAAGACGCTGTTGAATTAAACTCAAGGGAAGACGGCATATGTATAAGGCACGTGAATAAATAAGAACGAAAACTTTTTATTCATAAAAGTGATGAAATGTGCAACTGATAAAACATATTGAGTTATGTGTGAAAGTTGTTTGTATAAAAATAAAATATCCCTGTACCTTGTTAGAAATATATAATTTCTCACAAGAGGATGAAGGAATTATTAATTGTCTTCAATAAAAAATTATTTTAAATTGTGTTTTTTTCTTGCCGTTTTCTAATTTTCATGCACTCTAATAGCAGTATTTAATTGTTTTATTTGCATGAACCTTCGAGAGATTTGTTTCGAGTTCTAAAAAACGAATAAACATTTAACTTTTCCTAAATTCTTACGGATTACAATTACCGTAAAACTCGGAGTATAACGCGCACTTTTAACACAAAAAATAAGATCGAAAATTTAGGGAGCTCATTATACGCCGATTATAAAAATCAGAACTTTATAAATAAAATAAGGTGAACACAGAAAAAAACACGTAATATAAAAAAAATTACTTCAATTCCTACTTAGATCAACAAAGAACAATTTTATTTTAGCTACTTTTTATTAAAGAGTTACACAAATTAATATAAATATGTATATACATGTGACAGAATTACAACATTAACCGGTAATTAATTTTTATTCATTATCATTAAAGTATCTTATTGTCATCCAAAATAATCGTATATAAAATTTCACTTAAACTGAATGCTTTAAAACGTGGGAAAAAAACCTTTACAAGTTTTGACACAAGTCGCCAAAAGTGATGCCAACCTAGCTGTATTTGTAATTCTTTGAATAATTAGTTTTAATAAATTAATTTGTATTAATCATAATTAAATTATTGTAAAGTCATCCAAAATAATCCTGTATATAAAATTTCAGCTCAATTGAGGGCTTTAAAAAGTATTTTATTAACGATTGAAAATCCCCCCACCAAGATAAATAAATAAATATATAGAGAGTGTGACCTAATAGTGTGTGTGTGTGTAGGAACTGAATTAGACTTCTGCGTAGATCGAAATAGTGTTTTTTTAAATTTTTTTCTTAATAAAATGGCATTCTATATGAATTTAAGGGGCTGTTGTTATAGAAGTATATAAATATATTTTTTATAAGGTTTTGAATAATACCTTGAATAAATGACTTCCAAATATAAGAGTATTTCATATGGGTATTTCAGGTTTCTTCGTAGAAAAGGTTTGCGCGTTATCGGGGAATATACTTAAAAATGAAAAATCACAGCTTGAAAGTATAGGTGCACTTAATACTCTGGATTTTAGGGTACTGTAACCTCAGCTTACATCAACTTACAGTATATAACCTGCTTCTTATTATGTCGGATGAATAAAAATAGTTTCGTCATTATTTTACACTAGATGAATATCGAGACTTATCACGTACCTTTAACTTTTGTGGATGATCACCGAAAAGTTTTCAAGTAAACTATTTAAGCTTCATTTTCAATATGACGAGGACAATTTGTCGACATGTCAACTGTTGGGAATGATTCATGGTGACATGGTGAATAGCACATTGTACTTCCATAACTAACACATAAGATAATGATAGACTGTATAACCCTAAAATAATGGTTCATCCATAAGACAACTGAAAATTGACGCTCCTAACTAGTAACAGAAAACAATCTAAGCAATCTCATGGTGATATAATGTGGTGCTTAAACTTTTCTTGATTTATCGTTGAATGGTTAATTTCAAGCGTTCATTTTATCTGAGCAGAAAGAAAGAAAGGAGAAAAATGAAAACCAAAAATATTCATAAAAAATTAATTTTTCAAACATTTTTTTTTTAAATTGATTATTTTTGAAGTGTATAAATTTCTACACTTATATTCATATAACCTTTTATTTTTACTATTTCAAATGACATTTAAATAAAAATTTCAACTCAATTGATTAGTTGGATCACCATTCCTTAAAAAAAAATCGTGCATAATTATTGTAATTTGCAACAGATGCTTAAAATCTACACTAAAAACATTGTATAAAAGCTGCAAAAAAAAAAAAAAAACGATAATAATAATTAATCTTATGAATATCATCATACTTCAATCAAAAAAGAAATAAGTAAAATTTCATAGATTATATCACAGGTTCCCAAACATTTTTGTCTCATAGAACCCTTGCCATGTTTTTATCGTTTGTCGTAGACCCCTGTTACCTAATACTGAATTTTTTCAAATTTATCAACTTAAAGATCTTTTTGCCACAGCTGGTATAGAACAACTTTAAAAGATTTAAATTCTCTAACTATAGTGAAGTAAAGTTATTAAAATTTAAGATATAGATATTAATTAATTAAATAAAAATTTAATTAGTATATAAAAAAATGACTGAGCAGCAAACAAATGCTTTTAATGGGAGAGATGAATCTGGTGCTTCAATAGCAAATTTTCAACATTTGGCATCAATCCTGTCAAGTTTAACTCTCCCTGGTTAGTAGGGTCCAGTCTTTTGTTTCTCTTTCTTTCTTTCCTTTTTTTTAAGACAGGTAACCTCGCTGAAACGCCTTCTCATTAGGGAAAAACAATTAAAAACTTTCTCTATTCGAAAATTCGGGATAAATAACAAGTATAACGCTAAAATGGTGATCCTTGTTTTAATAAAACGTATGCTGTCACCTTGTAACTGCAAATTTAGCAAATAAATCTGTTAAATAGGTAAAATATGGTTTCCACTGGATTGAATTTTTCTCTTAAAATTAAAGTCATGGTTTGGTTTAATGCGAGCCATTATTGTAGACCCGTATTTACACCTCATCGACCCCCAAATTGTTTTGTTGTTTACGTAGACCACTTGCACGTCGTCATAGACCCCTGGGGGTCTGTATAAACCACTTTGGGAATCACTGGATTATATAATTGAAGTGTGAGATGCAATCAGAT
Organism: Trichonephila inaurata madagascariensis; assembly: GCA_019973955.1. Lineage (NCBI taxonomy): Eukaryota > Metazoa > Arthropoda > Arachnida > Araneae > Nephilidae > Trichonephila > Trichonephila inaurata. The sequence continues at coordinate 273,109 of BMAV01017163.1, read as the reverse complement.
ATTTATCGCGTTAAAGTTTGTGTAGTGAATAGATCTATAATAAACTTTGCTAAATAACTAATTGTTTATATCTACATATTAGCTTCCCATAAAATGTATCTCATTGGTGCTAAATATTCTTTCAATTCCGAAAATTTACGTTCATTTTTTGCAGCATAAATCTAAATAAGTCATACAGGGAACACAACATTTTATAAAACAAACATTGCAAATCTTATAGTTTATTACTGAATTTTATCAAATGTTTCCTTGGCTTTTCAAGTTTCTAAGAAAGAGTCATATAATAAACAGAATATATTAATATATTTTTACTACAAGTATTAAAAACTAAAAACATGAAATGAAAACTAGAAATATAGCAATATGTCTCCGAAATTTTTTGCACCATAAAACAAAATGCTAGAAATTATTTTCAATATATATATATATAAGATCATGGCCACTGTTAAGGATTACTTAAACGAGGATTTCATATTTTAGTTAATTGATGCAATACGGATGTTAATGACGAGGAGTATTTTGGTGGTTAGTACTATTCTACATCAGTGTTTCTCAAACTGTGGGGCGCGCCTAGTAGATGGCGTGATAACCCTACGAGGGTGGGGGGGGTGCGAGCATATTGAAAAGTCAAAACAAAAGATTATTTAAACAAATTATGAACTTACTAAAAGTAAGCAAATACATTTTGACATAACAAAAAAAGAAATACTCATTTAAACTATAATTCACTTATAGATGTATCAGTACTGTACAAACTATTTTATAATTAATTTAACAATGCTAAGCTAAGGACAAGTTTAATAATTACTAGTGACCCCCCAGGGATTTGTCATATATAAAATCATATGCCAGGATTTTCAATTATCTGGATATAATTTGTGCGGTTTTTATAATTAATCCCTTAAATGCCAAATAAAAATTACGCGATTCGTTCCATAATGCCACGTAAGTAAGCGTATGTGGTGTATTAAGTGGAAGGGATGTGGTGTATTAAGTAAAAGGAATAAATAATCAAATCATCTGAAACAAGTAAATTCTTCGCAAACACTGTCAAGGTCATTTTAATGTTTTCCAAAGCCTTCGGAATAATTTTATGGATAGCAGCGCACAGAAAAGATAGTACTTGATAAAGACGTATATATACGTCTGGAAGCAATTAACACACTGGCTGAGCGAGACGCTTATATACGTCGAAGGGACTTCAGAGGTTAAAGTCGTATTGTGGGCTTAGCGTCAAAGTATAGTATTAGTGAATGTAATACATCATTGGGGGGGCGATGCAAATTATGATTGAATATTGGGTCGCAAACGTTGAAAGTTTGAAAAGCACTGTTATACATTTAGAAACGCACTGGCATAAAAATGTACTACATTACGCGAAAACAACAGAAAGGCTGATTTTGCAGTCTTGATTTTTTATATGAAGTTGCAAACAGAAGTTCCAATACATATGGCTTCCGTGGACGGAGCTGGTGATTGTTGGAAAGATATCGTACGAACATTCCTTATGAAAGTTCATTTTAAATAAGCTGATGTTTTAATTTTTAAGATATACAATTACGTTTTAATCCCTTCAGGCGGACAAACCAGTTAATTATTTACGCGTGAGCCCCGAAGGATCAGGTCTATTATAAATTAAAGTGTCTTAAGATTAAATTAAATAGAATTATTGCACACATATGCACATGTGTGTGTGCAAGTATGTGTGCGTGTTTATAAGCAAATACAATAATTTTAACTGTGTTTTCAATAGGGAAAACTCCATCATTTTCTTATCTACTTATAAGTAACTCTTGGAACCACTAAAAGGATTTAAATAAGACAATGCAAATTATTGACGTTGTACTCATATATTGCTCCACATACATGGTATTTACAGAACATACTTATTTTATTCTGAAACATTATAAACATGACAGGATGTTCGAATGCATTTTTTGCGTGTGTGAGTGATTATCTGCTACCATGAATAAATTGCAAATCTTGTTTTCTTCAGACTACAAAGGCATTGCACATCAATTTTGGCTCACACATTCTCTCTGTTTTCCTTTGTTTCTTAACCAAATATTCCTAGCGTGGATATGAAGGCGAAAATCTTTTTTTGTTTTTCCCACATCTCTCTTTTTTTTTGGGTCATCGATTGCTCACAGGGCAAATCTCTGATATGGATGGACCGGAAGCTTTAACGGACTTACCTTGCTCACCGTTAGTCGCATCAGGATCCTGACATAAGGTCATTTCCAATTTTGCACTTGGTCAGTTCAGATCAATAAATACTTCGGGCTTGTTAAGCAAAATGAGTTTTTATTAGTTTTTTTTTCAGTGACAAACTCAAATAAATAAATAAATAAAACATATTAACAGTTCCTGCATCTAAGGTATATTTTTAATTTTCATTTGATTTATTGAAAAGTAAGGATCAAGTTTGAAAGATTGAGGATTGCAGTTTTAAGAACATACATGTAATAAAACATTAAATTAAATTTGAGTATGAAAAATTTTCAATAGAAGAACCATCCCTTGATTTATAAGTAAGGTCTTTATATATAGTCATTCCAAACGAAACAATGCCTTCTTTCACAATTAATACTTATAAAAAAGCTAAAATTTATATTTAAATCGACGCTTCTAAATATGTATTTTAGGTGCCGTAGATCAGTGTCCTCCAACCTTTTCACCACCACGGACGGGCCAATGTTTGATAATTTTACCATGGCCCACTGAGGGTATGACGTTGTTTTTTATATTTTAGGTTGTTTTGATTTAATAATTTTAATGTAATTGTATTTGAATACCCCTTCAGAATAAAATACAGTTTCACCAAAAAATGCATATGAAGTGATTTAACATGGAATATGAAATGATTTCTATGGAAAGTCACATAAAACCCGAGAAAAATTCACCCCTGTAAATAAAATTTGACTACTTTAATTTTCCTGGGGAGGGCTGGTGCCAATTGATCCCCGGACCGGTGGTTGGGTACCACTGTCATAGATTATACAACTAAAATTCAAACGGACTTTTATTATTTCAATTTTAATTTAACCTATATTTAGTTTAGCATAGTTTTATTTAGAATTAAAAAGGTTAGTAGTATATTTTCAGTTTTGAAGCAGAATGAAATATGTAATTATTAGAAACTTTATTTCCCTCAAAATGAATAAAATATCCTAATCTGGAAAATTATTGACATGTGATTGGGTAAAATAATTACATTTTCATTTTACGTTTTGAAATATTTGGTGAAACAAGTGATACAAAGTTTATATTTTGTGCAAAATCTTTTCATGAATATCTTTTTGAATTTTGCACGTTTTTGAGAAAAATTGTTCTTGCGGGCTTCGGTATCCTTATCACATAATCCAACATTATTTGTGCTGATGGCTTGCGTAGCAAAGGGAAACTAAATTTGAAAAAAAAATCGAACTTAACCAGAATTTTTAATTAAAGTCCGTGATCCTGTTCTTGACTATGAGAAACACGAAATCGTGAATATTCATCACTATATATATGAAGTATACGGTTACAGTACAATGCAAGACAGTAAAATACGAAAACTTGCGAAATTTCTTAAGGAATATCAGGAAATTTCCATAACGAGCCATAATTTGGTCGGCCATCTGTAACCACTGGTGATTTGTGAAGGCAATTGAGATCCAAAATTAATCCTTGGCCACTTTCACCATCTGAAGACGACCGGCGACAAGCGCTTAAGCCCCGATGGAGAATAAAAACCGAACGTGCATAATTGATGGTGAATTTCTATGAGAGAATTGTACCCCAAAATTTGTTCTTCGTTATGATAAATTTTTAAGCCAACAAGAGATCATTATGTAAAAAATTAGAATGTTAGAAAATAATAGTTTTTTTTTTTATTTAAATTTTTACTTGTTTCGTTTTTATTGATAAGCGGATGTTACTTAAAAAATAAAACTTATACATGTAGTTTGGTTTGTATGTATGTGTTATTTTTGTCACTTTGGTTTAGATAGAAATTTAACAATAGATCACTAGGTGCATCACGGTCAATAATATAAAAAGATAAAGATAATGTAAGTGACATATACTGCAGACTGAGGCCTTTAGTTAAAAAAGAAAATGAAAAGCTTTTTTTTGTATATTTAGTTATTAAAAAATACTTTCAGTCGATAAAATAATTGAAAGATATAATCGGTACTTTTTGAAGGAAGTTATCATAACAAAGTCAATTTAGTTTGGGTTAAGTTCTGGGTGATGTGTTTGAAGACGATTCTTGATCTATACTGGAAAAGACAAAAATTAAGATGAAAATTTTTTGTTATGTTGTTCATAGTGTAAAAACCGATAAGCTGGTGTAGGTATTTTGACAATATTTTTCTGTAGTCAAGAATAATAAAAAGGAAATTAAATGGCATAAAAAAAAATTTTGGTCAACAAATATTGGAATTGGGTTTCATGGGTTATAGAATTTTAATTTGGGGGAGAAGTCGTGTTACTCCCTATAAGGAGTAACAAGAGATCAGCCTAAATTACTGGCTAAAGCTACATATTGGAAGTGATAGGGGAGAGTACGTACGTGTATTTTTTAACCTCAACTGATTCATAACAACAATTAATGTACGGAAGGAAGTGAATGATCTTGACTGACTTTCAATAAGGTATTGCTTGAGATACAACTCAGAAGTGGTACAGATATTTACCCATTAGAATTACTGTGTGATATTTTCATTACATATTATTTCCTACTGTATAGGAAAGTCAATAACAATCAAGTAATATAAAAAAAATTATGTTCTATTCCTACTTAGACCAACAAAGAAAGTTTTATTTTATATATATAGCTACGTTTTATTAAATAGTTACAACTAATATAAATGTGTATATACGTATGACAGAATCACAACATTAAGTGGTATTTAAGTTTTATTAATTATCATTAAAGTATTGTATTGTCAACCAAAAAAATCGTGTCTATAAAATTTCAGTTCAACGGAATGCTTTAAAACGTGAGGAAAAAACCTTTCCCAGTTTTGACATAAGTCGCCAAAAAGGATACCAACGTGGCTGTATTTGTAATTCTTTAAATAATTAGTTTAAATCAGTTAATTTTATTAATTATAATTAAATTATTGTATTGTCATCCCAAATAATCCTGTATATAAAATTTCAGCTCAAATGAGTGCTATAAAATGTATTTTATTAATGTTTGAAAATTCCACCAAGATAAATAAATAAATAAATATATAGAGAGTGCGAGCTAATAGTAGGAATTGAAAAATCAACAGCTTTGAAACCTTCTGTACGTGATATTATCATAAGCTTGATTGGATTGGAAGAAACAATCTGTGCAAAAATGCTGATATCAAAAATATTGCAAAAACATTTATTGAAATAGTTTCTTTTCAAATAATTGAAGAATATAAAATATTACTCTCTAATTGGCCTATTTGAACTAATATCATAATAGAAAATAAATATTTTAACTAGTTTTCAGAAAAATGTCTTTGTTTCCTTATTTTTTCTAGAATCCATTTACTGATCAGTACTTTTTTCTGGAAACAAAATAGTGAAGAATAAGACCACAGCAATTTTTCTAGCGTTTTATTTTAACATAAAAATGCCTTTTTTCATAAATTTTCGAAAAAACAACTTGGACGTTCAAGGTTTAATTAGTTTGCTTTATATTGTTTGTCAAATTTAGCTTTTTACGACCCTGGTATTGGAAAGCAGTTATTGTCAATTAAGTATCAAAGGGTATGTATTATATAAAAAGAAGTTTTTATTCACAAATGGTTAATATAATGTTTTTATAAAACAACACAAAACAAATTGTTATGTGTGTGTGTGGAAGCATATTATGACATTTAAGAGTACTTAAATGGGACTCTGAAAAAATGAATCATTTTCTCCCTCTAAAAATGATTCATTTACCTTTTAATAACCTGTCGCCCCGTTATTTCTGACCTGGAATCTCAGTTCCCAACGCTTAACACATTGTTCTATAAACGTCAACATTTCTTGAGTTTTGTGGAAGGAAACCACAAACATCCAATTACGTATAGTTAACAAGTTTATGATGTCTTTTCGATAGTTTTTCCTTTCTTGGTTATTCTTCTTTACTTTTTCCCTTATCTTAAATCCATTAAACCCTGATATTTATTAAATTCGATTTTTTTTACATTGGGTATGCTCAAAATAAGTTTTTCCTCATCAGATCAAATGATATTTTGTAACAATTCATGTATGCGGAAAGTAATTATCTTAAAATGTATCTTGTAAAATACCTATACATGTTTACATCTACATCATAAATCTATGTACTTATCTATTTAACGAAATGTGTATTTTACTATTAATACAGTCAATTAAATCAATGATTTTTATCTGTTCTTTTACAAAAATATAGGACTAGTTTTATTTTTAACCCCTTAATGGTCGCATAATTTCGAAGAAAACGGTCGTAAAAGTGTCGATTATTTTATTCAGGAAAGTTATACCAGTTGCGCAAAAAGTCCGTATAAATTTTAAAAGTTTACAAAACCCTGACAAATAAACAAAATAAAAAACGTTTTGCAGGTTTAGCATCGATAAGTCACCGGATTTCATTAACATAAGGGGAAAAAAAACCGATAGATGTCACTGGTACAAACAACAGAGTTGGAACTAAGCAAATGAGACAAGCAATTACAAATACTTATGCCTTGATCCACATCTAATTCTCCGTTGCATGCCAACTAGGTGAACAAGGTTGCTGATTGAGAAAGACAAATCTTTGTTGGTGAAGCTTTTTTTTTTTATGAACATGGAATTAGCGACTTTTTCACTGCATAAATTCTGACTAAAATGCTAAGACTGGAAAACGGCTTTTAATAGTGGTATGCTCCTAAAGTTTGTTCTGCGATTTGAAGAAACTGAATCGCTCGAGGATCGTGTGAGATCCGGACGACCATGTCTAAGAATCATTAGCAAACGTTGCAAGTTTACATGGCCTAATCGGTCTCCAGTAGACTTTTGGCTGTGAGGATATTAAAATTCCCGGGTGTATTAATCCAGTCCATCCAATTAGTCGAAATTAAAAGATGTGATCCACCGAGAGCTGTCATGTATACAGGCGGACATTCTGCACTCTGCCGTTGATGGATTCTTGATAAGCTTGGAATGTGTCATCCCTTGTGGTGGCGGATATGTGGAACTCATGCTGCTGTAATACATAATTTGGTAAAATATTTCTGTTATTTGTGAGTCTTTTCTTTAGCTTATGTATAATAAATGCCACCTATCGGTTGTTTTTTTTTTTTATTTTTTTCTTTTTCTTTTCTTAAAAAAATTCCGAGACTCTTCGATGCTAAACCTGCAACCGTTTTTTTATTTTGTTTAATTTTATGGGTTTTATAACTGTTTAAAGTTTTACGGACTTTTTGCCAACCCGGTGTAAAACTAAGTGTACGGAAAATATATGTATCTATTTTTAAGTTTTGGGTAAATTTTTAGCTTGAAATACAAAAAATGAATTTTTTAAGAAAAGTCAACACACACATTTAGGGTTATTATAACTGAATGTTGGATTTTGAGCAGAGAGAAAAAATTTAAAAAACACGTGTTTTTTAACTATTAAAGCAGAATTTTATTACACTTATGCGAATGTAAATAAACATTAGTAGTTTTTTCTTGTGAGATAAATTTCAAAGCCTGAGATACATAGGCCAATATCACATGCAACAGTACAGATCCAACATCACTGCTCTCCGATTCATTAACCGAACTTCCAAAACAATCAGTTATTTCAGAATCAATCTCAGATTCATTTGTACATATAATAGAATAGGATTCACTTCCTGACTATCTCCAAAATGTATACAATATTAAAAAATATGTATATTTTATCAGAGAACGTAACTCATGTGCATTCACGAAAAGCGGAACTAAGTAACTGAAATAAGATTACAAGAAAATATCGCTAATACATATGTTTGATTGTGCTAACATCTAGTTTAAAATAAACTTGCTATCTCTGTACATGTTATTAATAATCTTGTACCGCAATCTAGTTAGAAATAAACATGATTTCAAGCATAAGAAATACATAGTTTTAATCTTTTTTTAGCGTGTAACTTTTGAACCCTCCATCCCGGAAAAATCACAGGCGCCAGAAATAGAAAAGAAAATTTCAAAATTTCTGTAATTTTGACGGGAGAGAGAAGGGAAAAAAAAGGTACTTGGAGAAAAAAAATAATTTTGAAAGTAATACGAATAATATAAAGCAATAAAATTATGATTTAATAGAGTTATTACTACTATAGAACTATTGAAGCATTATTATCTCAATCATTTACAAAAGAACAAATATTTTACGCGCTAAAGCAAGAAACATTGTTTGACTAAGCTTTTTTTATTTGTTTTTATCAAGGTATTCACATATTTTTATTTGATTTGTTGTAATTGAGATTTTATGAGCAAGTCTCATCGGAACCATCTCAGGATACTTTGTTTATCAGAAAATGAACAGTTCAGATAGTTACACTTCATTTAATGACATAACTCAAAATCTAGTCTATAGTTTGTTTTAACTGGGATTTAATATATTTGACTAAAAATCAAGTCACTAACCCGGAAGCAGCCGTGCACTCGATACTAACGTTAGTGTCTCGCGGGGTGATGGTGTCATCCCCAATCTTTTTTTTATAATTATTTTTCATTGTGCCCTATAAAAATCACGATTCCTGTGAATAATTTATTTAAGACTCCGAAAACTTGCCTACTTTTAAGGACTTATCTCTTTTTCTTTGATAATTCGGGAAAAAATCCAATCAAATAATTAAAATATTTTAAATGGGCGTTACTTTAATTAAAGACACAAATCCCAGACACTTTTCACTAACATAACAGGAATAATATTTGCAGGGAAAACTTTCATATTTTGTTCAAGCTATTGTAATTTTATTGCCCTTTGAAATTTGACAAATAGTACGTTGAGCTTTTTCTTGAGCTTGTGTCTTTTTGGTAGGGTGCAGTACGTTTTGTGGTACACATTTGACTTCATATCTTTCTTGATGGAGTTTTTTTAAGTAACATTTGAAAGTTTTTACATTTGCTATCATGATTAATATCTATTATTTCATCAGGTCCTTTCCTTGCTTGATCAGTCTCAAGTTCACCTAAGGGAGATCACAGATGCTCATTTTTTTATATAGATTCAGTTCATTTACAATTATAAACACACTCCGAATGAGTCATACAACGAAGCAAACAAACCATTAAATCGTTAACATGAGGGAAAATATAGCCGGTTCATACAAAATACAGTCGAACCTCTATATAACGAAGTCGCTAAATCCCGGAAAAATTTCGTGATATGGAAAATTCGTTATATAGAGGTTCATTTTTTAATATACTTAATAAATCACATAAAGCAAATTTTAAATTCATAAACACTACTCACACCTTGTTTTTAAAAATTGAAGTATGTTTGTTTTATTTATCTTACCCATCAAAAAAGAAAGAAAGAAAGAAAAAATGCAAGTAAAACAAGAAAAAAGAATTTCGAAGAATTCACTGTATTTTCAATATTAAGAAAATAATTTTAAAACTAAAATTAATGAATTTTAAGGACATTTTATAATTTAAAGCATACAATTAATATTTAACATTACATTATTTTATAATTAGAACACGGGACAACTCCACTGAGTGTGAAAGAGAATATCAATGACATTTCTAGTGAACTAGAGTGAGTGAGTGAGTGAGTGAGTGAATGTGAATTTTAATGGCGCAAAACCAATCTCGGCCAAGCTGCGCCAAACACTCGTTAAAAAAATATTTTTTTTTAAAATGCATAAAGTAAATGCATATATGCACATGCATACACGCATGCACACATACATATATAATATTAAAAATCTAATTAAAAGTATAAATCAAGTCCAATGGTACAATAAAATCTATAAAAATTATATTTTATGTATAATGTCAATTGAACGTAAAAAAGCAAAAAGATTTGGATGTGGAGTTTCCCCAACCAAATCAGTCAAAGTTAAAAGGTTGGTTTTAAAAAAGGTGGTTCTTTTAGATGAATATTTTGGAATATTTTATTAGAACGTGTAAAATGGGGAGAGGCTACATTGGCAAAAGTTGCATACTGGGGGACTCTCTCCCAGCAGGAAATGTCTATGTGTTAGACGAGTGGGTCCAATACGAAGACGAGTCAAGAGGACATCTTGTCTTCGTACTGGTATCGCTGCCCATTGAGTAGTAAAAGGATGAATGCTATGTAGTTTGTTGATGACCTCTTGATCCCAAGTCTCTTGCCACTAGTGAACTAGGCAATGGGGGCCAAATGTTCCACTTCTTGTATGAAACATCCAGAACTCTATTGCTCTCCTCTGTAGCTCACCTTTCCTCTAACATTAATTAAGTTGTAGTAAAATCGATTCATAAATTTGTTTAAAACATTCTTAGGAAAGTTACAAAATGTTTCAGGTCAAATAATTAGTAAATACAAAAGGAGTATTATTTTAAAATGTTCCATATATTTTTTAAAACTTTCAATTTTTCTAACTTGTGTGAATAATTTACACAAAATTTCATCTCGTATTATTTTCTTGAATAAAAACATTATATGTAATGCTAAAATAAAATTTTTAAATACATAAATAAAAAATAATTGTTCAAAATATGCCAAGTCTCCTTAATAAGAAAGACAATAATCTTGTTCAGTACAACTTTCATTTTTCTTTACGTATTTTGAATATATTCTTTTAATGGGGCACTCTTATTATTTTTCTAGTATAACATTTGAATTTCTTAGGAATGCACGTCATTTATAAAATAGCCTTATTAGGACCTTTTTAATACTTTGCCTTAATAGCATTTGGCATTCTATAGAATGCCTAGGCAAAGTATGTAAAAATTTTCTTATTTCTTACTTTGCCTAAAACCGTCAGGCATTCTATAGAATGCCGGCATTTCATACTTTGCCGGTAACATATATACGAAATTTCACTAAACTCTATCCTGTTGTTCCAGAAATTATTGACCAAATTTGAACATTTTCTTAATTTTGAATTATAAAGAATAAAGTGTATTATTCTTTATAAATTTGAAAACGAGAAATTTTTGGCAACTTTAGTAGGGGATGAATATTCTCTAGTGCGTTGATTTCTACAGGAAGACGTCAGTGTAATATATTTTATTATCTGAACCCGGCAAACGTTATCCTGTCAGTTTTCCGTCTTTCATGCAGTGTGAATGTGTGTTATGTAGCCCACTTGGTCTATGAATCCTGTTCTTCTTGACAAGTTAAAATAATCCTGGATCTTCTTCTGGCTCACTTAGTTCAGTTCTAATGATATCGTGAATCTGAGTGCGAAAATTTTTTCAATCAACCAAATTAAGGTATGAGTACAAGGTAAATCTCTTTTCTGCCATTCAATGGAATAGATCTAGCCACAAGTTTATCTGTTTATATGGTTCTTGGTGATGAGATAAATAAAACGTATAATTTTTTGTTTGAAACTCTGCCTGTGAGGTCATGTCGATGTAATAACTGCTGTTTATGCAAGAGTAGGTATTTAATTTAATCCCAAGATGGATTACATGTGAAATTGATAGAAAGATCAGACGTCCATGTTTGCGAACGTATGAAAAAGCATCCAGAGCATATTCGTACATGTGCCTTGAGCTTCCATTGTATGAAGCCGAAATTCTAACCCTTTTCTCATTATCAACAGCTTCTTTATCATTTGCGATTTTATTTCGTAATTGAATATACTCTTCGGCTTTAAGTTTCGATTGATTCTAACGAATACAATCAAGTCGTTCGGCATCAACTTTAGCGAACATGGCAACAATTAATTGCTGAAAAATTTGACGACATTTCATAAAATGGTGGGACTGTTCAGGTCAAATCATGATACGGTGTGCTAAAAATTTCAAACATCGGACTTATTTTGATGTTTTAGCACCTGTAGTGAGATTAATTTGATACAATTTAAGACGATATCTGTCTTCTCCTCATGGAAATAGTATTGGATATTGAAGTACCTCTTGCGACCGATGTGTTTCAGCAACATGTTGTTTGGTTTGATCTCGCTTTCTAATAACAGTATCTCACCGGATAATTTGTTCCAACAACTACAGCTGCTAATTAAGGTGCCATTGGAACATTGAAGAATCTTTCATACTCATTTGATGGAGCTTTATTAACCCTGATAATGTCCTTCAAGTCATCTGGTCTCACATCCTCTAAAGCGGATTAAAAATATCTGACCAAACAGTTGTACTTGTCGAACGGTGATCATAATTCAGCAATAATTTATCAATCTGTTGCTATACTGAACGTGCATCGTGATGTATGGATATGAATTATAACATTTACTATTCATGATTATATTGAAATTATACTCACTACTGTAGATATCGATACTGATTCACAAAGTCATCATTATCGAAACAGATTAATTTTTTTATTATAAATTTTTACCTATAAAAATAATGAAGTATGACCAGTATTAAATTCCTTTGATTATTTCATACTTTTTTATAATATGTTATACTTTCTAGGTTACTGCGAAGCACCATTTTTAATGTTTATTTTTTTTTTAAAAAAATGTTGAGAAGTAACTTGAACTTCAGAATCAATTCAGCAAATACATTTTTCATGCTCAAATATAGCAGGATAAGAAATTTCATAGGAATCGGTTGGCCGATATAGAAGTTGGTATGCTGCACCACCTTCTAGTGTGGAACTGCAGCATAGTGAACAACGAAAATAAATTCTCCACGAATAAATACATATGCATACCAATTTTCAAGGTGATTGGTTGAGCAGTACAGAAGTTGATATTCTGTAGCGTCACCTGGTAGGTAGAAGTAACAAAGAGGATAGCACAAAAACCTTCTCCACAAAAAAATACATAAACATGTCAAATTTAAAAGGGGTCGGTTGAACGGTGCTGGAGTGAAGCGATGCCATATATACAAACGCCATTTTTATACCAGGTATTTAAAGTTAAAGTTTCTAAACGCTATAGAAAAACTCTGATCAGAATGAAGTTTAATTTGAACGGAATATTGTTGAAAAATGGGGAAAGCGTATGGCACATGAAAAAAATACTTTCAAATTTTTTCAACAAATGGGGCTGTAAGCGTCACAGAAAGAAAAGGGAAAAACCTGTCATGCACCCGACTCTCATTCCAATTGTTATAAAAACACCAGGTACGCGACTTTTCCTCATTTGAATTCTGAGGATATTGCCGCGACTGTCTTATTGAAGGACAGAGCTCTGCTTGTAAAGATTTTTTACAAGAATAATGACTGTGCAGAAGTTCCGGGCACTCAAGGGTATGACAAAAATGCGTTGTTCCCAAGACAGCCCATGGTCTGGAGAACATGATTCAAAAATTTGAAGAGACAGCTTCTTTTAATGTGCAATCTGGTAGAGGGAGGAAAAGAGTCAATTCGATGGTAGTGAAAGAAGTGACCACAGCAGTGCAAGAGGAGTCAAACGGGGGTTTGCAACCGTGCAGTGCTCGTTAATGCCGTAACTGGCTTGCCTAATAGACTTATCAGGACTTCTACAAAATTAATCTCGCACACGATTAACAGTGTCTCCTATCACGAAAGGATACTAACCAGTTAGATATACCAAAATTTCTGTCTCCTTTGAAGTTCCTTCCCATTGGTGATTAGATTTTGATGTCGCAGGATGGACATTCCATTATGTTCGAACACGTCGCTGTATGCGCGTGCCTAATTTAAAGTCCGTTAACCAAAGTACATACGGCACTTTTTGCTGCGGCACCCACATCTTTACTTATGAAGTCAGTGCAACAAGTTTATCGTCTGCAATTACCGAATAATACACGCATGTGTGGCCAATCAGGCGAACCCCAAAAAATCTCGTAGGCATTTCCAATCCAGGAACGTACAGTTTATTACATTCTGGAGGGTAGTTCCATAATAATAAGCCATGACTTTTGGTTACTTTAAGCCCGCACCGTCTGTATTTTCCCTAATGTAAACAGAAATTTCTGTGTAGTTGACGAAAAGATTATACATATAGGACATCTTCGCATGTCTTTAATTGTAAGTGCATCTGCCTACCATACTGTTGAATATAGATATTCCTGATATGCAGTATAAAAATATAAATTGAGCAGAACTCAATGTTGTTTCTTAATAAGCTAGAACGCAATCTTTTTCAAAAAGGCAACATACGGGCACATCTGAATTTTTTTTCTTTCTTTTTTTTTATGCTGAATTTTGAATTCCGTTTGAGTCTAGATTATTTGAACTACTCTACAATAACCTTATTTGTATCAATTTTATTGCCAATTTACTTATCGAATCGGGTAAATGAGATGGCCTAAAATGACAAATATATTTGAATACTAATGACTGAAAATCCATGAAAGGAAAAAAATTCCTCAAAAATGACAAAAGAGAGGTATTCGTAATTTTATCTGACTGTTATAACAGTTTTTAATTTTCTAGACTGAAAAAAGTGGGGAGGAAAAACGGATTGCATAGTAACTATTAGAAGGGAGTTTACTTATAAGTAAGAGATTGTACAACAGTAAACACATATCAGAGAAAATTATTTTTAACTAAAAAAGTGCTTTATTTCTTAAAATGTAAAAACGGAATATTAATATCTTGTTTTGCATAAATCTAACAGCATCTTGCTTCTAAAAAATAAAAAAAAATAAAGAAATCCATGAACAAAAATAACGTATTGGTAACTTTTCTTTTAACCCCTGCTTTTTAAAAATGATACTATCACAAATAAAACACCACTTAAATACTTATTTCGTAGAAAATGAACTGCTCACGGAACCTGTTTACTGATATGGATAGGAGATACGATGGCTTCTTTACTGGTATGGATATATTACACAGGAAGAGGCAGAACTTAATTAGATTTCTCTTTTGGAAGCTAATGAACGATTTTCTCAACACGTCTGTGAAACTAAAACGCTTAATTAAAGCCTCTTGTTGCTGATGATGTGAAGGGTTGAGTGCTGTTAAGTACCAAAAGGTCTTTGATTTTCTGTGGAAGAATTTAGGGTAACGTTAAATTACTAGGTTTCGGCTTTTCCAAGGGAAGGAGTTGCTAGTATTTTTAAATTGAGTAAAATAAAGTATTTTGCACTACAATAGAATGTAAATTTATTTTTAAAAAAATGCTTGGTTCTTTTTTTTAAAAAAATAAGGACGATGATAGAAGTATTGAATAACATTTTTAAAATGCATATTATATGCAAAGCAATAGATCATAACTTTAAAGCGCTGCTATTAATTTATTTATAATCAAACCTCCTGATGAATCCTGTAAAATTAAATTATATATTTAGCACTATACTTGATGACTAATCTAATTTAATTAGGTCACACGATATTAATTTAAAAAATACAGTTTTTCCAAATTCCAGAAACGAAATCACGCTGTGATATACCACAACTAATGATACATTATTAGAATACGAATTTATATTCTCTATTATACCTAGTGCTGAGTTTTAAAGAGCCAGGTAATAGCTTAGGTGATATCCAAGTTACGCGTCAATTTTTTGAAAGCTCAAATTTATGAGTTTTATCACCAAAAACCTCTGTGTTGCTTCTAAATGAAATGTTGATAAACTATCAACTATTTAAATAAATCTTAAAGTTGTAAATCTCCAGCTGAAATAAAAGAACGACGTAATAAGCACATGCGTTCCTACAAATATGTATAGTCAAAATTTATCGAAAGTCCACGTAAGTCGTAATTTAGAACGATAATATACTACAGTGGTATCTCTAATTAACGGATGAAAATTTTAAAAGATTAAGGAAGTAGCATAACATATATATTATTTACCTTATTTTTAATATGGGTTCGTAAAAATGTTTTGTTGTTGAATAATCAGCTTAAATTCTTATATTGCTAAATTGCACACTTTTCAAGTTTTATTTTTTGTGAAGAATTAAAATACACTCTTTTTTTAAAAAAAAGTTGAACCACCAAGAAGGATTTTTCCAAATGTGATGAAATTTCGTAGGGAAATACATCATGAATGAACATGCGAATGATTACATTTCCACTACGGTCTCTTCCATACCCCCCGGGGTACCTTCCACCATTTTATGACACTTGGCTGAGGTGAAGGTACGTTCGCAACGACCTTTAAGACGTCTGAATTTGTCCCAACAATATAGACGAAATCATCTGGAGTGGTGTAACAGCCGATCATTATGGTTGCCCTGAGACTGGCATTGCCTAGTGATTAGCAATGAATTCTGTTTTACTCTTGAAGCATATGACCACCGTCTTCGTGTTAAGAGAGGCAATGGCCAGTGGTCTCAATCTGCCTTTGTTTTACAAAGGCATACGGCCATAACTCCTGCTGTGACGACAGCATGGTCATATGACAGCATGCCATCCCTAGTTATCCTCCAGCTCAATGACATGTTGATACCATTCTGCAGCCGATTAAATTACCCTACATACCATGGTATTCAGGGGCCAGTTTCGAACAAGATAATGCCAGGTCTGATACCACTCGCATATCTCTGGACTATGTATGTGCCGTTAATACTCTTCCATGGCCAGAAAGTTCACCAGAGCTTTCAACCATCAAATATGTCTGGGATAGGGTATGGTGCCCGAATCAGGCACCTAAAAATGTTGCAGATGTGGTGCAACAGCTGGTGAATACTTGGCAAAATGTATTGCAAGATGACGTTAGGAAAGTCTATCACTCTTTACCAAAACGAATACAAGCAAGTATCCCCGCCAGTGGCCGGTTTCCCCAAGTACTGTTTTGAACATTTAAGCTGTAATCGGGAGCCATGGAGGGACCTTATGGCCAAGATTTTCTTATAATTTCATTATCTATGTATGATATGTATGCATATTTAATTTCATTAAAAACAACCACTTCCTTCATGGTAGTTCGATTTTTTTCCTTCAAAAAAGTGTATAATTACAGTTTCTGTGACCACGGAAGAAGAAATGCGATATTATGAACTGTTTGTTTTAAGAACAATATTTGAAGTAAATTTTCGATGAAAATATTTTCCGTTGGTATGTTTTCCATCGAATATATAATTTATTTTTCTGAAACCATTCCAATAAATCGTAATCTTTAGATTTTTTTTTCTAAGAATGGAGTTATTAACAAAATTTTATCTAACTTTCATCTCCAGACCCAAGAACATCTCGTCTTTTTACAAAATAATTGTTCATTTTCATAAAATGAATTTCGTCTGAAATATTTTTTGTAATGTCCCCAGAAAATTTTCTGATGTTAACTTTAAAACCATAAATATATAAAATGAAAGAAAAAAAAACAAAAAAAATAATGAACTAATTTCGCCCTCACGACAACCAAAATATCTTGTTAATCTCTGTTTCAATTGTGATACCGCCCCCCTTTGGTGACCGTATCTTTGATTGTCCGCGTGAGCTAGAGGTGTAGGGTTTGCAAAAGGAATAGACATTTTTGATTCTTAATATGTCTTTATTAAGAATAGAACAAGGGGGCATAGTACCTTGCGAGAAAAAAAATTGTTCGTTGCCATACACATGTTACGATTCATCATAAGTTAACAAATTTTGCTAATTTTGATCTGAATTTTATATATTATCTATAACAATGTATAAACTTTAAGAAAACTAGAGAAATTTTGTTCTTAAATAAATACAAATTTTTTAAATAAAAGATAAATATATATATCAAATTAAAAAAAAAATTACTTACCTCCTGTTCCCGCAAGATAATTTTTAAATTATACACTTTAGAATCTCAATTTTTGCATGAAATTGAAGCTAAATGTAACCTTTATTCTGTATACCACTTAATTGAAAGATATCTTGTATTTTAATATTTTTTAAAATTAAAAAAATCATAAAAAATAATTTTTTTAAAAATTTCAATTTTTATGCAGTTGCAAATCAAAATGTATTAAACCATAAAACATAATTGTGGCATACAGAATAAAGAACTATGACTAGAATATGCCTACCAATTTTTGTAGCTCTAGAGTAAAAACTTTTTTTACAATCTTGCGGGAAAGTGTAAAAAATTGAAACTGAGAAAATCAAGTTTAAAGATTGACATTTCAATATTTCAAATAAAACTTAATACATACTATTTAAAATGATCCTGCTTCATATGTAGGACCTTCTAGTTCTTTAAAATGCTCATTTGTGGCTTTTTTTCTCATTCTGCTAGCCCTACGGGCCTCTAATGTATACGATCTTCATTTAATTTCAGCATTTTTTATGCGTGTATAATTGGCCTTAAAGCCAGAGGTAACAGTAAAATGTCCTATTTTAAATCCAAGAGCTTTCATTATCCTTATACGTCCCGTCATCCCCTCATTAAACATCACTATTGCCTCATTTACTGCTATGTCTACAATATTTTTAGATGACCCAGAAGTTTTGGGGCAGTACTTCCAAACAGTCGAGTTGAACGACTCATTAGCGTTTTGCGTTTTACCCCCCACACATTTTTTCAGCAATTTTGGTGCAGATAGTTCTGCTATTTATAGGCTTTATTTCATCCATTATGGCAATTGGCACAGTATTTTTATGTTTGAATGA
Organism: Trichonephila inaurata madagascariensis; assembly: GCA_019973955.1. Lineage (NCBI taxonomy): Eukaryota > Metazoa > Arthropoda > Arachnida > Araneae > Nephilidae > Trichonephila > Trichonephila inaurata. Next base: position 254,543 of record BMAV01017163.1, on the reverse strand, counting down.
AGCAGCACTATTTGTAGCAACTGCCTTTTGATATTTGCATCACGAAGTATCACCAATTGGGCAGAAGTGATGCATAGATTCCTCATCAGTGGACCTATAATGACAATAAATTGCCCATATGGCCTGACGCATATCACTGACAGAGCTGTTATTCTGTCTAATAGCATTGCCA
>BMAV01017163.1:216261-253499 GCA_019973955.1 Trichonephila inaurata madagascariensis | reverse complement strand
GCAGTTAGGACATATTAAATATTTAGATAGTTCAGATAATAAAATATCAATGTTTATCAATCTATATCCATTAGATTGATTGAAATTTTTAACTTCCTTGTCAAGATAATTTTCTTTGCACAGATAATTTTCTGAAGCAGATATGCAGTCAACATCAAGCGTATCTGAAACTTTGCGAGTGTATTGGTTCGCATGAAAACGCTTTCGTTTTCGGCGATAGTCACTGCCTCTACGTTGAGCTTTACTAGACATTTTTTAGTAAATAATAAGATGCAAAAAAAACTTCAATCAACAAAAATTTAAAAAGCTTACGAATTACGAGAATAACGAGAGAAAATTCAACAAAGCAGCAGTAAACAGTATGAAATACAAATGTAAACAAACAATACTTGGAATTAGGGCGGTGCTGAGTTGCAAACTTCCTTCTCTAATTAAAAATAGATCAAATTGAAACTTAGCAACAACTGGGGAGAAAATAATTTTAATAACGCCATCGATATCAAAACCGAAACTAACGAACATGGTTTGTTTACATTGGGTTTAAATGGACAATCTAGTGCTGACGTTTGATAATTTTTATTGCTATTGCCGTAATTTTGGTCTGATTTTGACGCGGTTTGTTTTAAAATGCTCCTAACAGTCTGTATTAATTTTTAAAAATATTTTTGAAAAATGGATTTTTTTGCCGTTTAAAGGTACTATGCCCCCATGTCTAACAATTTAGATAAATTTAATTAAGCGAGAATCTATAATGAACAAACACACACAGTAATAGTTAAACCGAATCGCGTAACTTTGACCACTACAATTATTTAATTTGCCTACTCTCACTTCTAAAAATATTACAATCCTAATATCAAATAATCATTCCTACCTGAATCCAAACTTAGATTCAATCTTTATGAGAAACGTCTGGGCGCGCGTGCAACGGTATGCACTTTGTTTTAATGGCTTGTTTTCCAGGTAACTTCACGATTGGCTGTCAATTCCCACTAGTCTCTTTCACACATACCATTCCCCAAAATTGTCATTTCACTTACTGAAACTTCTGTTTTTAAAAGCTATCTTATATGCATTTCTTTTTCACCTTTAGCGTCTTGGCTTTTGGTTGGAAAATAGTTGCCATTAAACTTGGCCCCCAAAGAACCCAGAGGTTATGTTAAAGAAAAGACGCTAGAGCCCGTCACACAATATGAAGTGGTTTTTATAATCTTAACTTTTTTTTCACGTCCATATACACTACCACTTAAGAAACTATACTACCACTGTTTGGTTTGATGTGTTCTATCACGTAGTAATGTTTTACCATTTTATACAGATATCACTTTGTTCCAGAATACTTGAAGTAAAAACGCAAAGAGTGAGTGAATGAATATATTAACGTCACACTGTTCAGTTACTCGAGGGCTTTTGGCGACAGATCTTGTAATTTTGAACCATGGTCAAAACACAAGGACGATACCTGAGCTGGCACCCCCTCTCTCCTAACTACTACACCACACCAACGAGAGGACGTTGAAGCTCTCGACAGATAGCTCTCGTGCATTGCTTCCCTATACGGCGGGTCTTCAACGGTACTAGGCTCGAACTCATGGAACGCCGGTCACGAGCCTGTTACCTAGATCATTAGGCTACCATAGCCAAAAAAACTTAAATAGCATCAGTTCATTGCATCAGTTCTATTTATTATTCACAGCAACGCTTAAGAATTGGAAAAATGTATTATTTTACTTACATGAACTGATGGGTAGATTTTCGGCAAAAAAGAGCATATAAACATTAACATGTTTTTCAAATTTTCAAATAAATTAAGCAACGAATCGATTTTGCAAACTTAGGTTATTTTAGAATTGTATAGACCGTGAAAACTAATTAATTGCCTTTTCAAACGCAAATAAACTCCACCCACAAGCTTTCGTGACTTAAAACCTAATTAAGATTTCTGAATTCTAAAGAAGGAAAAGGAAAACGCGTTTGAATACTAATGTGTATTTAAAAAGACTGTGTTACTAATGGAAATAGATTTTGTCGTAAATATTATTAGATTAAGAAAAAAGCGTAGAAAAATGTGTAGTCTACTTTTAGATTACTGTTCACATTTCGGTACGAAACAATAATATTGTTTTGGATAAAACGATGCGTATAAATCTAATTTTTATTTCAAGCCATTTGTTACGATCAATATTTTAAAGTTCAAGTTAAATTAACTAATGAAATTAGTAATTATTCGTTTCTAGAGCCAACTGGCCAATACTTTCGCCAAAAGCCCTCGTTTAGCTAACAGTGCGACGTTAATATTTACTCACTCACTCAACTTCTAAATAACAGGCGTTTCAGAATTTTGATGGAAAACTCGCTTTTGAGACAGCGTATGTCTTTTTAGCATGTATGAGTCTTACATTAATAAAACTTACATTGTGTATATAAGTATGACAAAGTAAGAAAAAATGTACTGTTTTTGAAGGGTACTTACTTAAAAACTGTCTTTTTACAATAAAACATATTTTTTTTAGAAATTCGACAAGTGTGTGTGTGTGTGTGTGTGTGTGTGATTCCTGACAAAATAATAATACTACAAATTGATATTGGCAACAAAAATAGTTTTATTCAAAAAAAATCATAGAAAGTAATAAAACGATGTTGAATTAAACTATTGAACGCTTTTTTAATATAGAGTTAAAATGGTAGCATATTCCTTACATAATGAATTAAAAGAAAATTTAACTGCTACTAGTTTTGTTTCTCTTCTTGTATTTTTTTTTTATTCGCTTGTAAACGTTTTAAACAGCTCCAACAGAATTTTATCATTTGCGCGCAGTGTAGTTACATTTTAGTGATTAAAAAATAGTAATATGATAATAGATTTTTTTTATATACTTATTTATTAATTTGACGGTAGTTCTGATATCCATTTTTTTTTTCATTTTTATTTTCGAAACAAACGTCGAACTCTAATACAGCAAGCGAGGAATATTTTTAGAAAATGTAGATGAATTTCCAAAAACTCTAATATTTCCAACGGCTTTTAGAATATGCTAGCTGGTATACCCGTACTTCGCACGGGTGAGTTGAAAAAGTAAACAGTACAGATTGAAGGATAAAGAAGTTTTCAATGAGTTAAATTTACGTTAATTGGAAATTAAACAGAAAAAAGAGCTTTTGGCATATTTCAGCTGAACGTAAGAAAAAAAACATATTTGTTAAATTTTAAGTCTGTAGATCTAGTAGCTGATAAAAAAGTGGATTTTTTTTATTTATAACGCCCGGTAACTCTCTTGTAGGTCGACTTTTGAAAACACCTTCCTAAGCTGATATCCGCTCTGCAAAAGTAACACATTGTTACAAATTTTGTGTTATGAACGCTTAAAATAGTGTAAATGATTTATATCTGGATGTGTAACACATTAATATTATTTCTTATTGCGTTTATTTTATGTTAAAATTGTAATATATATTTGCAAGTGACACCGATCCTTACACTGTAATGGCAATTCAATGGAAGCATGGCGAAATGTTGTTGAGAGAGCCAAGTTGGTCTCATTTTTGGTGACCCTGTTGGCAACTTGTTGTTTTATTGAATGGTGCTGAAGTTTATATGCTATAGCACCACCTGGTGGGAAGCTGCAACAAAGGGGATAGTACAAAAACCTTCTCCACAATAAATACATGTACGTGCCAATTTTCATAGTGATCGATTGAACGGTGTTAGAGGGAAGAGAGATCATATATACAAACATCCATTTTTTAATATTTAAATATCTCAGGTTGATTATCTTATTGTATATTAACGTACCTATTGGTGATAAATGTCGCAATTTTGAATCTTGGTCATGCGACAGAGACGGAACCTGAGCTACCACACATCACCAAAATAAGGTTTTTGAGCCTCGACGTATAATACCCTTTATATACCGCATTATTTTTTATTGCAATTTTGTTCATACAATATTTTTATTTGAATGACTACAATGAAAATTGAGGGACATACGTAGATACAATATTCAACTTTGGGAAATTTATTCCGTTAGAGCTAATTAATTAAATTGGTACTTTAAAGTACCGTCAGTCCAAAAAGGTCTCAAATATTCTCAAAATGCGACAAGACCGAATGACTTTTTTAACTCTGAAAAATGCTAAATAACCAGAGAACACTACTACTTTACAGCATAAAATATTTATTTTTAAATATTATAATTTTTTTAAAATTTATTTACTTTTTTACACATAAACTGAATTTGATGATATTCGAAGAAACAATTTTTTTAAAAATTAATACACAAAAATTCATTACACGCTATGCGTTTTGAGTGAGGTTTCGATTGAATGTTTTTAAAGCACAGCAGCCTGGGGGTAATAAATGCTGTATTTTCTTAACATTAGCTACTGCACCTTGAGTTCATTCTCTTGATCGTCATCCTAAGAATCTAATGAAAATTCTAGCAGATAATTTACTGGGCCTTTTTCATCTGAAAAATCCTCTGTTAGTACATCAGTGATTTCAGATAGTAGGTTCATTAATAAACCTAAAACGGCTTGAAGTCAAGAGTTCCTTTTTTTCAGAAATTCTAAGAAAAGGAAATAATAATATTATTTATAATAATAATAGGACCTCGAAAATCTTCTACATTATGGTTAAATCTAAATTGCACATAAAGAAATTAAAATGTTGCTAATTTTTGAAATAAGAATAGATATTTTAATTAATTGTACGGCAAAAAACACAAGTTCAGATTCAAAGCTCAATTTTTTTAAACGTTAAAATAAAACAATAAAAGAACAAAATAAATAAGTTAAGCTAAAAGAAAGGCCAAAAAAAGGCATAAGACTATTGCACTACAGTGATGACTCTACAATAAAACACAAAAAACTACAATAAGCCACATGGACGAAAAATCTCTTGCTCTAACACCCAGTGTGCTGTTGGTTCTTATGAGCACCACAAAGTTATTTAAATGTAAAATTAATTATGTACACTGTTCACTTAAAATAAATAGTCAAATCCTTCTCTAAGGACTTCATTAACATACAAAAAATAAGACACCTTTTGACATTAACTACTTTTTCGTAACAAAAAATATAATTTTCGCAATCTGATCAAAATGTCAGCTGAAAACGCATCTTCTGCTATAAACCTATTCACCTTCCCTCTTAAAATACTCACCATAGAACCCATGCTCTCTAATATTCTTAAAGAACGAATTTAAAAGAATATCCCTGCTAAGTATCGTCAAAGTATTCGTAAAAATGGTTATTCTATCTAATTTTAAAATTATATATTGGTACTTAAGTACAGTCAGTAGATATATAAATGGTTAAAGTACATCAACCATGGATCTCAAGTAAATTCAAAGTTTGAATCCACAACACGACATTGACACTGCAGGCCTAGTGTTCAATGAAAACTGGATACTATACGGTCTCTACAAGTACCTCCACCGTTTATTTAATTCTAAATTGGACTTATGCCAAAAAGTGCTAAAATCCATATATTTCCCTTTGTGTGCATATTATACTTCCTTTATATAGTAAAAGAAAGCTTTAATATCATATCGCAAAGCAAATCTCCTTTAAAAATTGAATATCAGCAGCATTTTTTTTTTTTGTTTTATTTTAAATAACACCTGAGAAATATTCCTAAATTTCAGAATAAGTTGCTGAATTAATTAAATTAATAAATCTGTACAAAATATGCGGAAACACCCCATAAATTAAGACTAAAGACTAAATAAATATTAAGGTAAAACAAATTTTCTCCCCCACCATTACGTATGTGGCAGTACTTTTATTATATAAATAAACCATCTTTTCAGAACTATTAAACTTGACATTACTAAGGTTACATTTATTTATTTATTTTTGGGACTTATTCGCTAGTCCCCAATTTGTGTATCCAATGCCGTTTCATTACAGAGATTTTCACGAAGTCATCACGGGTCTGCAGAACTGTGCTTCCTTCTCATAAAGATTAATTTCTCTCCGTGGCACGCGAGGGTTTAAATAGTACGATAACCGTTGCGTGTTTCTTGGGCAAATTAGAACACGCCATGAATGTTAATCTAGGTCAGGGGTCGGCAATCTTTCGAGACAGAATAGCGGATTTGCCCCAGTGAAAACATGATTACTAAAATATCAAACAGCCATTTATATGCATACGCATGCGTAATCGGGGATGCATATCCCCCCAATAGCAGTCGTGATTCAAATAGCTGTTCTACAATTAATAATTTCGCTATAATATTTAATTAATGTTTTACATATAGTAAAATTTTCTGTTCTTTCAAGAGTTAAGAAACATTTCTGTATCTCTGGCTCAGTGTAAGAACAACCAATGTCCAACTATTACAGTATTGGAAATAATGCTTTCAAGTTTCGTGAAGTAATATCCGTACCAGTAAACAAATATACAGTAAAATCTTTTTTGTGTGTGGTTCTTTTTTATGTGATTTTATTTTTGTACCATGTTTTTTAGGTGGTATATGAGTTTCAACGGCTTAGGCGCCAGTGTAAAATTTTCTATCAATGTACTTTTCTATATTCACTTCAAAACGCTCTGTTAATTTGTCATAAACAGTTTCCCAACGCTCAGAAGCATGCGTTTGATTGTGTGTGAAGACGGAATTTTCAATTTCAGTGACATTTTCTATAACTTGAAAGATTATGATGATGAACAAAATAAACCAGATTCTTTGAAAGTGGATAAAATGTATACAGGGATCCAACACATATAGGAAAATCACTTTCTTAAAATAGATACCAATGCCGAAAGAAAATTGAAATTCTTCAAAAAGAGTTTTGATCATGCATATCTCATTATCGGGTCGTTTACAAGCAATTGACCAACCGACTGTCGTTATCAAAACTTATCACTTATTTTAGGGTGACAAAAATTAAATCAATTTAAATTATACCTTCAAGGGATGAAAACGATTTTGAACTAGTTCATTACAGGAAAATGTACGCTATGTATTACGAAAAGTAGCATTTAATTATGTATCTGCATTTTGATAACTTCTCCATGTATACAACAGTGTTTATCAAACTTTCAATGTTTGCGACCCAATATTGAACCATAATTTTCTAATGTATTAAATTCAATAATACTATACTTTGGCACTAAAGCTACAATACGAATTTAACCTCAAAAGTCCTGCTGGCGTATATAAACGTCTCGGTAAGCCGAACCGTTAGTTGCCTTGGACCTATATATACGTCTTTCCGAAGTATATTCTTTTCTGTGCACTATACTATTTATAAAACTATTCTGAATTCTTTGGAATGCAATAAAAGAACCTTGACAATGTCTGCGAAGGATTTACTATTTCAGAGGATTCCCTTATTTATTCCTTTTCTCACCCACCCCAATACATCATATACGCTTTCCTACGTGGAAAATGGTGGCATTGGGGAGCGAATAGTGTAACCTTTATAATCGGCAGTTAAGGAATTCATTATAAACTGTACAAATTATTAAGATATTTTTTGAATATAATTTTATAAATGACAAGCCAATGGGGTCACTGGTAATTATCAAACTTTTCCTTAACTTAGTATTGTTAAATGAATTTTAAAATGCATGTGTGCAGTACTGATACATTTATAAGTGTATTATATCAGTGCACATGTTATTATTATATTTTTATTATGTCCGAATGTATTTTGTTCAATTTCAGTAAGTTAGTAATTTGTTTTAAATAATATTTTGTTTTCGATTTTTCATTGTGTTCGTGTCTCCCTCGTAGAGTTATCACGCCCCCTTAGGGGGGGGCGCCCCACAGTTTCAGAAACGCTGGTATACAATGAGAAATTAAATAAATGTAATTTAATTATTTATTTTGTTTAGAAGCCATTTCTAATAAATTTTTAAACAACTAAAGTATTTTTTAATTGCGTCATACTTTTTGTCACTCTCCCTCGTGTATAAAAAAATATGTATTATGTAGACAAAGTTGTGCTTGTTATATGTAAGTACTTATGAAATTTTCGATTACTTTTTTGTACAGTTTCTTTTTATGAGGTCCATATATACCGCAAAAAAAAAAAGGTTTTACTGTAAATACTTTACTTTGAATGTTCATATTTACATTAATAATTAATACTGACCTTTGTTGTATTTTACTTATAAAGTTGGTAAGTTTATTAAAATGATATGTAACCTACGTCATGTTTGTGCAAAATTGACATTTTATATTCTTGAACTAAACCATTCATTTCTACTTAACCCTTATTTAGATTCACCTGGTCAAGGTATTGGGTATGACATGCATATAAATATTTAGGTATGAATGGATTTTTAGAGCAAAAGTTACCGTGATGTGTGGGAGAATTTTTTTAAAACTTAAAGTAGGTACCTACTTACAAAAACCACTTACAACGCTTTTGAAAGATTCTTTATATTTACAAAATAATTAGTTGTGTTTTTCACTTTTAGCCATAATAAAAAATAATCATTTGCTAAGTTACTTCTTAGCATAAGTTTTATTTGATTAATGTGAGGGATTTTTTTTGTGAATGTGTAGGCGCTTATATTTTGGTAACAGCCATTGTCAGGTGTTCCAAAATATTACTGTTTATGCCCTAGGTAGTTGTTTCTATCTGTCTATTTATGCCTTAAACTTGAACCGGACTTTTCTTTTTCATATCTTCCGAGCACAGGGTCAAATTCATGAATTTATTGCCTCACATGTCCTTGCTTTTAAAATCCGTTTACTAAATATTAAGTGAATTGCCAAGGTTGCATGTGGGTACTCCAAATAGCATTCGAGCCTCAAGTCCTCTCATGAAGTTGGTAGAACGGGAAGAGAGGTAGGAGGCCTCTTACCTCCTCCAGGGTGTTCTCCCTCAAAATTGGGGTGAAAACAATCAAAATCGTACTGTCACCTGCATGGTGCTCAAAGCTAAGGCTAACGACAGGCGTGAAAATCTAGCCCTTAGCCGCGATGAATTTCGTGGACCTTGATTTGATGTTACTGTCGATCAGGTGGCATAAGTAACAACAACAATTTTGAGAGAACGTGCGACGAAAGCTCACATAGCTTCAGTTGCTTTAAATAGTTTTTTTTAAAAAACATTGTTTATTAATTTTTTAATTTGTTATTTTGATTTAAATAAAGAATTCCATTGCCCAGACTATTTTTGAAAGAACATTCTCTTATAATGATGTGTAATAATTTATTCATATAAAAGGACAATTTTAATCAGGAATGTATTTTTTACACTGATAAGAAATATACAAAACGAAATATTTTCTTTGCCGTAACTAATCAAGAAATCTCAAGGAATACATAAAATTTAGACCGTATTTATTGTCTAAAAGATAAAGAAAGTGTGAACTGTTTTATGTATAAAAATAAATATAATTCATACAATCTGTGCTAGCAAACAAAAGTTTTTATGAAAGGGATAAAGTTGACTTAAAAGCTTTTCTGCCCAAAAGAGAAACTACCCATTGAAAATTTAGAAAATCCCTTTTATAGATATTTTCACTTTTTAGCAATTTTTCAGCGTTAAAAAAACCGATGTAGCTTTATATCATCTTCCATAAAAATGAAATCAATAGCAATGAAGCCTCAGAATATACGCATTGGAGGCGGGATGCTAAAACTATTGAAGAAAATCCCAGTTTCAGTACATCTGTTGAATCATTTAATTTAACCCAATAAGTACTAATAATTCACAATACCTCTCCGAACGCTCTCAACTGGATCCCTTTAACGGTCTTTTTCCTTGATGTTAACATATAAAATGGGATAAGGGGCTCTATTTCTCTCCACATCAAATGGCCTCATTGATACCTTATACTATTGACGAGTCTTTCCTCTGCAGTGAGTATGTGATTACTGTGACAAAATGTTCTGTAGATATGTTACTTGCTCCATTTAAACACCGACGTAGATTTTTACGAGATTTGGAGCTCAGAAGGATGAACGATTAGACTATTTTTATGAAGGTGTCTGGTCGTAGTAACTGCGATACTTGTCATCTGGTTGCCTTGAATAGCTACTGAATACTGCTGACTATTGAGTCGTATCAATCTCTTTTCGCTAGAAATATTAAACATTGATTAATGATTTTTCCTATACAGGGTGTTTCTAAATGAATATCGCAGTTTTAACGCTTTATAATATTTATTACATATAATTTACAAGTACGATTCATACATCGAATAAAAGAGTAGCTAAAGAAGTTTTACCTACAAGATTACAAATGTTCAATGTAGCCCCTTTTGTCCCACGATACACATCAAGTTTACAGGCGAGTTCATCTCAAACTTTGTTTAGTGTTTCTGAGGTAATTCTTGCAACGGCTGCTTCAATCCTGTGTCTTAAGTCTGGAAGGTCAGATGGTAGCGGAGGTACATACACACAATCCTTAATGAATCTTCACAGATAAAAATTACATGACGTTAGATCGGGAGAACGTGGAAGCAGTTCGAAATGAGCTTTTGAGGCCATTTCTGGAAAATCCATTGGTCAAGCATTGTGATGTTCAACCAATTGCGTACTGAGAGATGCCTGTGAGGCGGTGCACCATCTTGCTATCAAATGAAGTTATCTGGTTCGCTTTCTTTCAACTGAGGAAACAGGCAGAATTGAAAAGCATCAAGATTAGCAACCAGTTACAGATGGTTCTCAGAAAACGAAAAGTCCATACACTTATAAGATATGGTCCATAAGATAAAAGATAAAGATAAAGATAAAAGATAAAAGATATAAGATAAAGTCCATAAGATATGGCACACAAAGCTTTCAATTTTAGGTGAGTCTCGTTGCGATTCTAAAACGTCGTGAGGATTTTCTGAGCTCCAGATGCGCGCATTATGAGTGTTCACATGTCCACTGAGGTATCCACTGGAACGCTCGTTGCAGAGTAATAGCAGATTCTGTCTTTTCAAACTGGGAAGCACAATATGCTTTCTGTTCACTAGTCGCCATTTTTATACTAGCACTCTGATCTTTGGGGAAGTGGGAAAAATTAACATAACGTTTCGCAAGTATGCACACACATACCAGCAAACAAATCTGTTTCATTTAGTTTTTCATTCAATGTATGAGTTACATTACTAAGTTAAATGTAATAAATACTATAGAGCGTTAAAACTCCGATATTTATTTATAAACACCATGTATTATTATCTTACATTAATTGTGTTGATTCCGCACGTTTTGCTTTCCCTGACAGAAAATGCAGCATATTTCTTACGATATTTGGATAGGACTTCTATTTTTACTGAATTGGTTGTTCATTATACTTATGGCGTAGACCTCTTTTCTACGTTTGCCAGGTTTTTTACTTAAAAATTACATCGCTGACGGAGTTTTACGTACCTGTGTTTAAAGCTGACCAAAATAAATAAATAAATAAAAATTGCAATTTATTAAAAACCTTGATACTTTATTTTAAATCGTCATTTTTTAGAAGTTTATTTTTTAAATCTAGAAACGAGAGAATAGTTGAACGTTACGAATTTAAAACCCAAAAGTTTATTTGTCTTTACTACAGTGCTTCTCAAACTTTCACTATTCGCGACCCAATTTTTCAATTTCTACTATTAGCTCACTCTCTCTATATATTTATTTATCTTGATGGAATTTTCAATCGTTAATAAAATATATTTTAAAGCGCTCAATTGAGCGTAATTTGTATAAACACGATTATTTTGGATGACAATACAGTAATTTAATTATAATTAATAAAAATTAATTGATTAAAACTAATTATTTAAAGAATTGCAAATACACAGCCACATTGGCGACTTAGCGACCCTTTTGGCGACTTGTGTCAAAACTTGAAAAGGTTTTTTTATCACGTTTTAAAGCATACAGTTGAAGTGAAATTTCATATGCACGATTGTTTTAGATGAGAATACGATACTTTACTGATAATGAATAAAAATTAATTGCCACTTAATGTTGTGATTCTGTCCTATGTATATACATATTTATATTAATTTTTACTATTTAATAAAAAGTAACAGTTTAAAATAAAAATTTTCTTTGTTGATCTAGTTGACTTAATTTTTTTTTTCATTACTTGTTAATCGTAATTTTAATCGTCATCTCCCTCGTACAATGACAATGTATTGAATGCAACAATAATTATAATGAACTTAAACGCTAAAACTACAATATAACCTTAATTATAAACCGTACAAATTATCAACATAAGTATAATAACTTGTAATATTACTCTTAAGTAATAAATATTTTAAGTAATAAGTATTATGTATAATATAAGTATTATAGAGAAAGAGATCAGAATATACCATCTTTGCTTCCTTTCAGAAATTAACACTTTCTTTAACTCATCTACCGCATTATGATTTAATGCAAATTTTTTCATGCAATGTTTTTTTAATCACTGTATTGAAAATTAAGAGATATATACAAATAAAATACTCAACTTTGTAGAATTTAGTTCATTACAGCTAATTCATTAAATTAGTACTTTAAAGTACCGTCAGTCCATAAAGGTCTCAAATATCTTCATAATACGAAAAGACCGAATGACTTTCTTTAAAACATTTTAATGCTTAAAAATGCAAAATAATCAGAGAACACTAATATTTTATAGCACAAAATAATTATTTTTTTAAAAATTTATTTACTTTTTTCACACATAAACTTAATTTGATGATATTCAAAGAAACAGTTTTTTTTCCCGTTAATACGCAGCAATTCATTACTTGTTATGCGTTTTGAGTGAGGTTTTAATTAAATGTTTTTTAAAGCACTGTATCATGCGGTAAGCAATGCTGCATCTTCATAACATGAGTTACTGCACCTTGAGTTCAATCTCTTGATCGTCATCCTAAGAATCCAACGAAAATTCAAGCAGATAATTTTCTGATACTTCTTCATCTGAAAAACCATTTGTTAGTACATCATTGATTTCAGATAGTAGGTTCTTTAATAAACCCAAAGCGTCTTGAAGGCAGAGTTTCTTTTTTCCAGACATTCTAAAAAAAAAAAAATAATAATATTATTTATAATAATAATAGGACCTTGAAAATCTTCTACATTATTGTTAAATCTAAATTGCACATAAAGAAATTAAAATGTTGCTAATTTTTCAAATAAGAATATATATTTCATTTAATTGTCTGGATTAAAAAAATGTTCAGATTTAAAGTTCGAAAATGTTTTGAAAACGTTAAAATAAAACAATAAAAAAGCAAAATAAATAATTTTAAAAAAATGCCAAAAAAAAAAGATGTAATATAAAAATAAAATTAAGTCAATTCCTACTTAGATCAACAAAGAAAATTTTTTATTTTAGCTACTTTTTAATAAATAGTTACAATTAATATAAATATGTATATACATATGACAGGATCACAACATTAAGTGGTAATTATTTTTTATTAATTATCATTAAGGTATCGTATTGTCATCCAAAACAATCGTGTATATAAAATTTCAGTTTAACTGAATGCTTTAAAACGTGAGAAAATTTTTTTTTACGTTTTGACACAAGTCGCCAAAAGGGCCGCTAAGTCACCAAAAATGATGCCAACGTGTCTGCATTTGTAATTCATTAAATAATTAGTTTTCATCAATTTTTATTAAATTATTGTATTTTCATCCAAAATAATTATTTATATAAAATTTGAGCTCAATTGAGTGCTTTAAAATGTATTTTATTTATTATTGATTTTCCACCAAGATAAATAAATAAATAAATATATAGAGAGTGTGAGCCAATAGCAGGAATTGAAAAAGCATAAGTCTATTGCACTATAATGATAAATCTACAACACAACAAAAAACAACAATAAGTCACACGGATGAAAAAACAAAGTTCTTGGTCCAACACCCTATGGGCATTTGGTACTTATAAGTATCACAAAGTTAAACTCGGCACATTCTGCAATGTTTGGTGTTTTCCTGTGAGGAGGAAGTTGTTTCTCTTCTGCTGTTCTTAGACTTTGTACAGAATTATGGATCTGGTCTAGTTTCACTAGAGCAGATGGGGATTAGTCACACCACAAAGTTATTCAACTATAAAATAATTTTAAATACACTTCACTTTAAATAAATAGTCAAATAGTTTTCTAAGGTCTTCCTTAACATATAAAAAAATAAGAGACTTACCTTTTGACATTAACTATTTTTTCGGAACAAAAATAACAATATTTGCAATCCGATCAAAATGTCAGCTGAAAACGCAACTTCTGCTATAAAACTATTCATCTTCTTTGCTAAAATATTTTTCATAGAACCCGTGCAGCCATATATCTTGGAAGAGTGGATTCAAAAAAATATTGTTGCTAAGTATCGTCAGAGCATTCTAAAAAAATGGTTATTTTATGTAATTTTAAATTGAGAGTGGTACTTATAAGTTCCATCGGTTTATAAAGAGTTGTAAATAATCTTTTATTAATGAGTTTTCGATATGCTTGTACCCTCCCCCACTACACACGAAAGATCTGCACGTCCCATTAGGGAGAGGAGTGTCCCACAGCTTGAGAAACGTGGCTTTACTGCGTTCTTTATCTTAGTATTGTTTCCAGGTACTTTCGTGACTTCGGTAGCCTAGTGGTTAAGATAACAACTCATGGCTGGCGGTCCAGGAGTTTCAGTCTAGTACCACTGAAGACACATCTTGTGGAAGGTCTGATGCACATTATATCTGTAGGGATTCAATCGTCTTCTCTTTGGAATGGTGTGGAAGTTGAGAGAGAGTGAGAGGGTATCAGTTTGGATTCATCCTTGTTACACTTGACTATGGTTCAATATTACCAGGTCAGTCGCCAAAAGCCCTCGTGTAGCTGAATAGTGTGACGTTAACATTCACTCTCTCACTCCAAATATATTTATTAAGAAACTTGTCTTGAAAAAAGTTCTTGTTTTTACTTAAACTAATATAATCACCCTTACTATATGAGACGTTATTTTTCATTAATTTAACCAATGATTTTTATTTATTTTGTAATTGAAATAATCATAAATAAACGAACAGAAATCGTAGTAAGCTATTAACGACTAAAATATTTAATAATATGTAAAAATATTTATTTTAAGGTGACGTAAAACCATTTAATTTATAATTGTACGTATGTTTTGAATGTTTGTAAAGTATGTGTCAATTGTTAAACCATCTATTAAGAGGAAAATTAAAGGTTTATTCAGTGTAATTAATAGAAATGAAAATAAAAAGGGAGTTGATGTCTATCTGTCGAACATTTAAGTTTTATACTGCAGAAAGAATGTTAATCTAAATTATCTTAACGTAACATAAAAGTTGTCCATTATCATGGACGAAGGTAGGTGCAGAATCACACCTAATCAACCTAAATCTACAAAGCCTTATGATATTTCTGAACCATTTAAGTCAATAATATTAAACAATTTCGAAATGAAATTTTTTGTACACTAATATTAATTTTTCTTTCTAATCTAACAAGGGAAGGGCACGACTAAAGAAATTCATTTGGTTACGAGACTTTGTTTACTAGTAGTACTCCATTAGGATTTTCAACCCTCAATGTCCTAGCGCCGAATGGTCAGTCAATTCGGAGAAAATAACCTTCGAAATTCATGCTTAGCTTTTATATAAGATTTCATTTTCCTACAGCGATTCAATAGCTTGATTGGTAGAGTACCCGTTTAACACGCAACCGGGCAAGATTCGAGTCACGTAAACGATTTATTTTTTTTATTTTTTATTTTTTTAAATTCATTTAATTATTTTACAATTAAATAAATTTATTTAAAAAAGACTTATTAAACATTTATATGATTATAAAACAATTAAATTAATAATATATACTATTAAAAATATATTATTTTTGTTATATTATTTATACAATAATTTTTTTATGAATAATTATTAGAAAATATTTTATATATTATTGTAATTTTTTTTATAATGTTTTGTTAATAATATATTACATTTCATACTATATAAAACTATCTGTAACTACTTTATTACATAAAATATCATTCAATATTTATTATAATATATTTTTATAATAAATATTGTTTATTAAAAATTATATTTATAAAATATAATATAAATATTTATATAATTACAGTAATTATATTACTTTTTAAAATACAAAATAACTATCTAAAATATCATTTAATACTTAAACATTTTTAAATAAATCTATTTAATTGCAAAAATAATTAAATGAATTTTAAAAAATAAAAATTAAAAAAAAAACCGTTCCCGCTACTCGAACCTTGCTCGGTCGCGTAGTAAGCAAGTACTCTAAAAATCAAGCCATTGAATCGCTAAAGGTAAGTGAAATTTAATTGTATAAAAGCTAAGCATGAATTTCAAAGGCTATTATCTCCGAATTGACTGGTCATTCGGTGCTATTACATTGGGGGTTGATCACCTTAAAGGAGTACTACTATTACACTGTCTCGTCCCCAAAAGAATTTCCTTAGTCGTGGCCTCCCCTTGTACGTTCAAGGTTATCATTAGCGCCTGTGCTGTTTTTATACCCACGTTTGCAATATAATTTATTTGAGAATTTGAATATTCAAGTTAGTCAAAATATGGCAGAATTATATACAACGTTTGACTTTGGAAGTTCACTATCTCAAATCTGTGGTCCGCGTTGTAGAGTCACGGGTTCGAATTCTTAGTGTCCCTGATGTTCCGTCGTACCGAGGGGCTAATGCACATTATACCAGTCGAAACTCAAATGAATGAGCAAGTGTTTATTAACGTCTCCCTACAATGAAATAAGAGGGGTGTTGGTGATGGACTTCGTAATTTTGTATCAAGGTTAAGTAACAAGGAAGAGACCTTAACTAGCACAACACTCTTTTAACTTTTACGCCATGTCATTATGAGAACTTAATGGCCATGGTAGATGACAGATGGTCAGCTCCTCCACACGACAATTCTTCACTGGCACTGTAATGGCCTTCCCCTGGGGAAGCCGTCTCTTATCTACTCGACCTAAATCTGTTGGAGGTGAAGATTGATGTGATCCAAACTAACCATGATAAATCCAATTTATTATTACCAAGTATAATAATCCAAGACAAGTAAACTATAAAGGGAAACTCTAGACTGATATAACGATAGCTCAAACCCCTATGTGAATAAGCGCACGAAATCCTAACAGCTTAACTTTACTCAACTTTCTCTAAGGATCCTAACTTCTTTAATTTATTCTAATAGTTAAAGTCCGTCCTATAATCCCGCATCGAAATTCAGATCCTTACTGTAACAGCACCGCTTTCATCGACTCAGCTCCTTTCCCTTCTCTCCACGATTATTAAACTTCCACTATCATGGTTTCATGGCTTATCATGGTTTCTTCTTGAGAGGGATGGCTGTATAATAACTCGATTGCTGGCCCCAAGAGGATTAATAGAAAATCATGTAAGGCCTAGGGCACTAGGCACTAAAGCTCGAGTTCATGACGTGCTTCCCATGAGTTTTTGACCATGACCACTAAGATACTCTGGCTACTTTTTCTACGCTTAAAATCTGCTGATTGAAGTTTTGGGGAAGTTTTGAGAAGGAGAGTTGCTATCTCAGGTTTTAATGTAATGACCTGATTATTATTCAAAATTACGAGTTCCCTCACCAATCGATTGTGTTTTTCTTTCGAGTATGACGTAAATTAAAATCAAAATGAAATCAAATCAAATTTGAGGTGACACAAGGGCCGCAATAAGAAACTATATCAACTACTACTTCATAACATATCTGAAAATGTTTAATATCCTACAAAGTATTTATTTGTTTTCCCATAGGGCTTCAATCTCAGAAATATTAATTATTCCTTCTTATTCTCTAATTAATCTTTTTGGAAATGAAAACTCCCAATGATAATTTCTATTTAGCATCAAATTTTTAAAAAAATTTAAACTTCAACTGATTGAAACTAATGGAGAAGTATTAAAATCATTTCATTAACTTTGTGGAATGCTTACAAGAATATTTACTTAAAGTTTCGAATTTTCAAACGTAACAGTTTTCCTCTGAGTATATAACAAAGTATTTTCTTGGGAAAAAGGATTCAATACGAGCTTCAAATTCTGTCAAATTTTGTTCTTTAGTGAGTTAATTTTCTAAGCCTGCCTGGAGGAAATTCAAATAGAAGTCAGTGATCCGAAATTTATTGAATATTTCAAAGAAGGACTTTGATCTGATAGGCCCCTTAGGAAATGGAGTATTTGAATTGGAATTTCATTCTCCGGCCTTTATTATTAAAAGATAAGAATTTATGAAAAGCTTCCACATTCCCGCCCTTTTAGAAATAAAAGTTATACTATATACAGTTTGAATACCATTCTCTTTATATAAAATTAAATAAATTCTGCATTAACATTGATGTTTTATCGAATAATGTATTGTTTATACAATGCAAACAACATTAGCTTAAGATTTTGTAAATTTAATAATTTATGACATAACTTAATAATTTTGACATAAGCTCAGGTGTCGTCCTCGGCACTTGACCATGGTTCAAAATTAGGGGGTTTGTCACCAAAGGCCCTTGTGTGTCTGAACAGCCCGCGACGTTAATATTCACTCACTCATTCACTCCAACTTTTCCAACAAATATGGAAAATTGAAAAGAAATGTTACTCATGGGCTTATTATGGTATTTTTACGCAAATAGCATATTTTTAGTGCAAATTTATGTAGTCGAAATTTAAAAATATTGTATAATAAATAAGACGAAATTACACACTTAAGTTTTTATTTTAATATAACTTTTTAACAAGTTCAATCAATTACGT
The DNA here is from genome assembly GCA_019973955.1 of Trichonephila inaurata madagascariensis. Taxonomy (NCBI): domain Eukaryota; kingdom Metazoa; phylum Arthropoda; class Arachnida; order Araneae; family Nephilidae; genus Trichonephila; species Trichonephila inaurata. The sequence goes on along the minus strand of BMAV01017163.1, from coordinate 234,786 downwards.
TAAGTTTCAAATAAAAATAAGTAACCTGAATTATTTAATTCAAAATAATTACTAAGCGCTCTGTATTTACTTAGTATTACTCTTAGTATTACTTAGTATTACTTAGCTCTTACAGAGGCTTATAAAATTAGGTTATTATAGGTGCACATCAGCTAGTTTTGAGTGATATTTATTTTATTTAATTTATATTTATTTTATTGGAATATTATTTATGATTAGTATAGAATAGAAGAAAATCTAGCAAAAGGGGAGTATCAAAAGAAAAATAATAAATAAATAAAGAGTAAAAGTAACATGTTTTGATTTCTCAACCTGTATAATATAATTTTTACAATATCCAGACAATCCTGTTTGCTATCATGAAACTGAGAGTATCCAAATATTTTTAATTTCTTCCATATATATGGTTAAAAACATTCCATAAAGTTACAAACGAGAACAAACATCCAGTCACACCATTTTAATAAATTTACATTGGCCGTTTGCCGTCAGTTTTATTTTTCTTTTATAATCTTGGTATCAATTAATATTCATTCACTAAGACATTTTAGTATTATACTTCGTTTACTGTTTATATATATTCCACTTCAGACTGATTGTTTTGAAAGATTCCTATTTGTCGGAGATAACATCAATAATTTTTGCTTAGTGAATAATTCATAGCAAATATTGATAAGAGTTTGATAGTAAAGCTATACAATCAAAGAATAAAGATATATACTTTTTATACTAATTTAAAGAAAAATAATGCAATTTTATGTTTTTAACTATAAAAGCTGCATTTCATTTAAATCTATTTCCTACAAATAATTATTTTCAATAAAATATTGAAAATGTAACTAAGCCATACATGGTAAAATAAAGATGCTATTATTCTGTTCCTTTAAGTGTTAAAATAATATTATCAGTAAATATCAATTGTTAACCAAAGAACATTTTCCGTATATTAAAGCAGTTATCATTAGACTAACACAAAAGCCTGTATGATAAGAAATTCTTGCACTATAAAGTAAAGTGGAAATTTTTTAAATATGTAACGAGGAAAGCACACACACACACACCTGGTGTGTGGGTGTATAATAATTCCCTTTAATTTCCTCTTAAACCACTTTTAATTTGTAATGGTCCTGATCCTTCCGGACTCGCACGTAAATAATTAAGTGAATGGCCCATCTGACATATTTATCGTAATCATATTTCTTAAAAATTAAAATAACATCTTCTTTAAAATAAACTTACATAAGACTTTATCGTACAATATGTTATCTTATATCGTACAAAATAACTGTCACCAGTAATATGAGATGGAACTTCCCTTTGCCTCTGCGTATGTAAACATGAGACTATGAAAGATTAGCTCCTCTCTTGTCCCCGTAATGTAGCCCCGTAGTACACGCGTATTTCTTATTAGTGCTTTGTGTCGTCCATTTTTATGTTTGTGTTTGTTTAAATGTACAATTAATTATATTAATAATCAACAAAAGACTCGTCAATAGCATCTATTTTACATCAATTATCTCAAATATAATCATCGTTAAGAAAACTTTTAACACAAGTCACGATCTCTCAATTAGTCGGCAGGATAGTAAGTGAGTGCGAATCAAGTCAAATTTAAAAAAAAATACGAATCGTTATTGATACCAGCAAAATTTAGATATTAATAAATCATTAAAAATTAATAGAAGAGCAAAAATTATTTGCATACCAAAAAATAAATTTCGGTGTATAATAGCAATTTGAATAATTTGTACCACAGAACAAACCATTGTATGGAAAATAATTCTTTATATTAGAAAAGCTAAGTGAACGAGAAAACGATGTGCACCTTTTTTTTTTAAAAAAAATATTCATAGAAAGAAAGACATTAAGATAAATATATTTCTCGCTGTTTAAATGTAGTATTAAAGTTTGAAAATTATTACTGAGGGAATGAAATAAGATATTAAAGCTATGAAAAACAATGGCAGTTATCAGCAATATGGACATTATTTTATGATTTTCTCCGAGACCCATGCTCAGAACATAGTAAAATTAAAAACAAATTGATCAAGGAATTCAACAAAAAAAAATGATATATATTATGTCTCAGTTGCTAACAGGCATACGTTTTCAAATTATTCCTTTTGTTCATTTATGTTTCATATAAATCAATATGAATTGTAATTTTGAATACTATGAGTTAAAATTTATTTAATACGTTTTATGGTATAGTTATAACATTTTGAAGTATTTAGGCACTTTAAAATTTTCCACAAAGCAGCATTTTAAATTTAAATAAATTCAAACGATTTTCGAATATATTCTATTTTTAGAATAGAAACCAAGCGTTAAAAAAGCAATTTATTTTTGAAAGGAATAGAAGCTGTTTACAACAAAATTAAAAGCATTTTATCCTCTTTGGTTATAGTATAAATAAATAATTTTGGATTTTTCGTAATAACAAGAAAAACGTTGAAATTAGTTTATAAAACAAGTTACAGCAGTTTCCATTTGAATACGTTTGTCCTTATTAAACACACATTATTGAAAAACTTCTTCAATGCCAATTAAGTCTGTTATAATGTATAATAAATATCTTACATTTAACTTTTTTTTTCTTGAAAATTTAAAATATCTTCTTCTGTCTGAAAATATATATAATTGCTTACTAAATATGAATAGTTAATTAAATCCATTCATTTTATTACACAAATGGATGAATAGAAAATAAGCCCTATACGCGTCCTCGAATAAATTATGTTGTCTCAGCTATCTGCCCATTTCTAACAAATAAACATCCATAAATGATAAACTCGAATCATATGTGTGTCTTTCAGCTTAATCCGAATGCCATAAATAATAAAGAAAAGTTCTATAAAATAACAAATTAATTCAAAATAATTATAGCGATGGATTCAGATATAGAATATTTAAGCCCCAAACTAAAGATTCATACATGACTTAAATATTGCTGTAATTGGTAACAAGCTGTAATCCTGGATCAATTGTTGAAAATTTAAATACGTTTAACGCGCAAAAACGCTTAAGACGAAACATCGGTTAACATGAAATAATACAACGGTCCCGACAAAATACTATGGGCTTTCATGCATTTTTTTCTCTTAAGACGAAACGAGTATCGCTTAACACGAAAAGATTTTCCTTCTGGGAATGAACAAAATACGGAAAACAACAACCCTTCTGGCGAGATTTAAGAAGGTTGTGAAATGAAAGAGAGGTGGTACTGTATCATGGAAATAATTCGTAGCATTAGATGATGATAATGGGTGTAAAGGCCCAATTATGGCAAATAAAGAGATTTAGGAGTATGTAAAAATCTCAAAAAATATCATTGTTGCAAATTCCGAAGACGAAAATTAAATGAATAATGCACCTCATAGATCATCCTGAATGACAAACGTTATGAAAAGTATGCACAGTTACATTTAGATGGACTTTTCAATAGTGAAATTAATTATATCGAACAATTTGTTGATAATTTGATGATGGAAAAAACAATGCGAAGGAAAATATCAGATTTTTTTCAAGCGACTCAACAAATGTTTTATTTTTCAAAATGTTTTAAAGGTTTGTATTAAGTTTCTTTGAGTTCTTTTGAATATTTATGTTTCATTGATTGTTATTAAGGTATCTATCTACGCTCGGAACCGTGATTTTGCAAAAGCGTATAAATGAATAATAATTATGATATTTAGTGTCACTTAGATTAGAGAAAATGTATAAAAAATTGTTTTAAGAATAGTATTACAATAAAAAATTATTTAAGTACACAATTTTGACAAAAAATGGACATAGAATGACCCATTTTCAAAATATTCTCCTTTTGGGAAAAATGCTTCTATTATAATAATATTTTGCCTGTCTATAGCTGAGACATCTGTAAAGAGGCTCAACTATGATTTTTGAAATATATACCTCAGAAGTGGGTTTATCCATGTTTTACGACAACAAAGGGGAGCAATTTTACGAAAAAAATGCCAATATATATTTCAAATGGTTGTATCTCTGAAAATAATGTGAATTTTTCAAAAATCATAGTTGAGCCTCTGTACAGAGGTCTGATCTATATGCAAGCAAAATATTATTATAATAGAAGCATTTTTCACAAAAGGAAAACATTTTGAAAAAAGGTTATTCTAAGTTCATTTTTTGCCGAAATATTGTATTTAAATAATTTGTTTTTGTGAAAATGGCCTTAAAATAATTTTATACATGTAGTCTAATCTAAGTGATACTAAATATCACAAAATGTATTCATTTATGCGCAGTTTTAAAATCACGGTTCCGAACGTAGTCGGATACCTTAAATAATTGTATATATGCATATTTATATAAATAAAACAAACTCTAATAAACTTAAGTTTGTTGGCATATGTTTCTTTTTTTCCTTACTTTTTACAATATCCTTCAACAAAAATAAAAAATAAAAATAGTTCCTTTAGTTTTGTGTTAAGCGATTTTCACTAGATTAAAAAGATTATATTTCAGAATGAAAAAAAAAAATTCTCTTTACAAACAGGGTCGTTGACCTCATGAAATGCAACACTGTCTGTGTAAATGTAGTAAAGTAGGTAATGGACAAACCCAATAAATCATTCCATCACATCCGCATTTACAGACTATAGGGGGATGTGGAGTTAACATGGCATGTTCCGTGAAGCGTGAAAGAAAGGCGAAAGCAACGGAGAAGTAGCTTGGAGTGATGGATGAGATGTTCCTGAGATATTTCTGAAATATTCGTCATGTCTGACAGTATTGAAAAAATAGATTTCTGAAAGAATAAAAAAAATGGTATTGGAGGCATTTTTTCTCCTCGGATGTATTTCAATATATAAAGAAGCTCTAATGTTTCTTCTTTATCTTGAAATCACGCTAGATGTTGTTATTGATGGATTGCAAATAAGTCTTCAGCCTGAAAGAGAAAATGTACAGTCGAGCCTCTACATAACGAACCTCTATAATGCGAATTTTTCTATGTATCGAACTTTTTCCTGAAACCAAGAGCATTTCACGATTTTCTGGATAAAATAACCTCTCAATAATGTGGTGCATTTTTTATATAATGACCTTTTTCTTTTGTGATTCAATTTTTTTCTCCTTATTTTTATAGTATTCCTGGACCTTCACATGATGCAATGATAAAATCATTCAAACAATTTATTTACCGACGGTACTCATAAGTACCACTCAATTTAAAATTACATAGAATAAACATTTTTATGAATATTCTGACGATACTTAGCAGGAATATTCTTTGAAACCCACTCTTCCTACATATATGGTAGCACGTGTTCTATGATGAGTATTTTAGCGGGGAAGGCGAATAGTTTTATAGCAGAAATTGCGTTTTCAGTGGATTGGGAAGATTATCATTTTTGTCCCGAAAAAATAATTAATGTCAAAACTTAAGTTTCTTATTTTTTTTGTATGTTAATATGTGAAAACCTTAGAAAACGATTTTACTATTTATTTTAAGTGAAGAGTGTAAATAATTAATTTTACAGTTGAATATCTTTAATTAATTAATTAGCTATAACTAATTAAATTTCCAAAAGTTGAGTATTTTGTTTAGGTATATCCCTTAATTTTCAATGTGTATTGATTCAAAAAAATTATTCCATTAAAAAAAACTGCAGTAAATCATAATGCGGTACATAAAGGGTTAAAACAATTCTACGCAGATTACATTGTGAAGAAAATACGCATTATAGGATTTTTGTTGCACTGCGAATATGTGACGTGTGTTATGAAACCAAGGATTTTTTGAAACAAAAAACTCAAGCAAAATTAACCGATTTTATGAGTAATTAAGTTTAAGGACACGTATGATAATATATGTTTAGAAATTCTCTTTTTAAAGTAATGTATGTTTAAAATTACTTGTATGCTTTAAATTAGAATATATCCTTAAGATTCTTTAATTTCAATTCAAAATTATTGTCTTAATTTTGAAAATACAGTGTATTCTTCGACATTCTTTATATTCTTATTTTTTTTTTATGGATAAGATCGTAAAATAAATACATATTAATTTACTAAAAGATGTGAATAATTGCATTTTTTAATATCTAGTGTTTATGAATTTAAATATTTTTTGTGTGGTTTATAAGTATATTGAAAAATGAACCTCGATATATAACGAAAATTTCCATGTAACGATCTTTTTTGCGGAATTAAGCGACTTCATTAAAAAGTTCGCTTTTCACCTGCTTACCACACACTTAAATATCATGAAACAATAACTAAAATTCTATGATTTCCTTAAGTTCTTACATATCAAAAATTTCCCCCACGTTTCTTTTAATTATAAATTTTAAAACAGTAATTTATAGATTTTGCAAGTTTAAGCAAATTGAAATTGAAAAAAAATCTGGCAATCATTTAAAACGTGCCTACATGTTTTACATAGTTAAAATCATTAGCAACAGTTGTTATACCTTCAATTTCATCAACAGCAAAAACAAAAACAAAAAAGTTTATTTAACTATTTTATAGAATTATAGAATAAACGAAAACACCATCTAAAATTTCAAAACTAAATTTTTATACTCTACCATTTTTAATAAAGAAGTTAATTAAGAAAAATAGAAATATTTAATGGATTTTTAAATTTTTTTTTCAAAAAAAATTTTGAATGCAGGAGGGTGCATTACTTTAAAATATCATTTGCGTTATTCAAAAATGTATTAGCTTTAACTACTAAACATAAATAAAAGGATAATCGGTAAACAAAGATGATACCAAAAAGGAAAGCACATTCTAGTGTTGTGTGGAATTTATTTGTTGGTTCTATAATATTAAAAGTGGAAGATTTCGCCTTGACACTTGAACGTCGAGAATTTTGGTTACCCTTACGCGTTCACCTGTGTCAATTCAACACCACTATAAAAAATATATAAAATAATTGTTTTAACTAAACAATTGCAGGATTACTATCCAAAAGGGCTTAGTGTTAAGACTTTTTAATATTATTTCATTTAATTATCATATATCATGACCCATTATATCACAAAAAACTGACGGTGGCATTATGTTTCGTGAAGCTTGTTATGTCACTGCTTTATCCCGAAACATTTCGAGTCTCAGATCTGCCAGGAACCTCACAACTATGCGGTGTCTATTTTATGCCATCTCTAGCGAAAAAAAAGTCTAAGAAAGAGAAAAAAATGCCATTTAACATGTATACATCTTCTGCAGATATTTACAGTAAATAAGTGTTTTAAAATTTCAACAGATCACGAAACAGCATTGATTTAGTATATAACAAATACATTTTAACAATGATCATTTTAAGGTAAATACAATTCTCTATTTATGTTAATACAGCGTTTCTCACACTGTTGGGACCCCCCCTAAGGGGGCTTGATAACTCTACAAACAAAATGCATTCTGTCATAATAAAAAATAGATGATGCATTTACACTGATATAATAGGCTTATGAATGTATCAGCACTGTAAAATGTATTTTATAATTAATTTAACAATACTAAGTTAAGAACAAGTTCAATAATATTAACAGTGATGCCATAGACCTATCGTATATAATATGTATTACATACAGATTAACACCTATCTTGATAATTTATACTTTTAATTTATTTAAAGAATATTTATAATTGTAATTATCTCTTAACTGTCAATTAAAAGTTTCGTAATTCGGTGCCCGATGCCACCGTTTTCCAGGTAGGTGCACATATGTGATGTATTAGGGGGAAAGGAGTGAAAAGGAATAAACAAGCAAATCCTCTGCAGTAAGTAAATCCTTCGTTAACACTGTCAAATTCTTTTTATTACATTCCAAAACCTTCGGAATAATTTTATGGATAGCAGTGCACAGAAAAGATCGTACTTCGGAAAGACTTATATATACGTCCGGGGCAATTAATGATTGGATGAAGGAAGCGCTTATATAAGCCGGTGGCATTTAAGAGGTTCCAGTCGCATTGTAGCTTTGGCCAAATTATAGTATTATTGAATACCATCATTGTTATTGTATGTAGGGGGGCGCATTGAAAAGTATTATTGAATATTATGTGGCAAGTAATGAAAGTTTGAGAAACACTGTGTAAGCATCAAAATTATCTTTACTTATTTTAAATTTGCCTTGAAAATACAACTATTGGCGTGGACTATGTTGAAGCAATTTGGAACATGACATGCATAGCCATTTCGGATGTGTTGAAAGCAGGTGAAAGTCTCGTAAGTACAGATTTGAAAACAGCGAAAGCACTTTGGAAACACGCCACGGAAAATTGCAATGTTTCTTTTGTTTTATCTTTTAAAAAAAAAAAAAAAAAAAAAAAAAAAAAAAAAAACATGCTTTAATGATTTTTATAGGTTATAAAAAATGAGTAAATAAAAAAAGTAAGTATATATCAATAATTCTCTTATATGCAACAATTTTATTTGAATTAAGTTTGTTTCTCCTATCAACTTAGAATTAAAAAAATGTATAACTGGTAAAATTTTACCGGTGACGATTTTTAAAATAAAGCTCAATACGCACGATTGTGCGGGTACCGTCTACGGTCCAGGGAGGAGGCGAAATTTTTGTTATTATTTTTTTCAATGTCTATGCGATCAAATTGTTAATAACCAGAAGAATTTAATATTTGAAGATAAAAATATTACGGGTCTTAAGAGGTTAAATTGGCAATTTAAAGTTCAATTTTGGATGTAAGCATTTCGTTGATAAATACAAAACACGCATTAACATTTTAATTTTTTTTATTAAAAAGAATCTGTGTACATATTTTTATTGATTTTATACTCATTTTTGTAATCTATTAAATTACATTTGTAAATTTATTCACTTTCTTGCTGATGAGATTAATTAAAAGCATTTAATTAACTTTAAAACTATCTTTGACTTCCAAAATTTTAATGGAGATATCTAGGAAAGTTTTAAATATTAATTCTTTTACTTGCTAAAATTATTTTTCAGCTTAATTTATCTTTTAATATATCATCAAATGATGTTCTTCTAAATGTTTCTTTTTCTCTTACAGTATTCTACTTATTTAAATATATTTGTGGCAATTATATACTAAAACATAATTTTGTATCATAAATAATACATGACACTTATGGTAAGTATGCAAGTAACTTGTGCATTAAATATTTGTAACACAGTTGTTAGTATAATTATACTTACACCAGTGCTTCTAAAGGTTTCCATATTTGCGACCCAATTTTCAGTCATAATTTTCATCTCGCCCCCTCATACAACAATTGCTATATTGAATGCTATAATAATGTACCATGTGGGCAAAGAGTCCGTATAATTTTTTAAAGTTTATAGAAACCGGAAAATTAAACAAAATAAAAAAAGGGTTTGCAGGTTTATCATCGATAAGTCACGAGATTTTTTTTTCAGATAAGAAAAAATGAAACCTGTCAACAGATGGCGCTGGTACAATCGTCTTAGTTGGAAATATGCAAATGAGACAGACACGATTACAAACACTGATGATCTTTATCCAGATCAAATTCTCCATTGCATGTCAACTAAATGAACAAGGAGGCTGAGTGAGAAAGACAAAGCTTTGTTGGGGCTGCTGTTTTTCATGAACAGGGAATCAACGACTGTTGCATTGCGTAAATTCCGACTTCAGAAAAATGTAGCCTTCAACGGTGATATTCCTCATAAAGCTTGTTCAGCGATTTGAGGAAACTGTATCCCTCGAGGATTGTGTAAGATCCGGACAAATAAGTCTAAGAATCATTTGCAAACATTACAAGTTTACTTGACACAGCAAGTCTCCAGATCTGACTCCAGTAGACTTTTGGCTATGGGGATATTAAAATTCCCGGGTGTATTAATCCAGTCCATCCAATTAGTCGGAATTGAAATATGTGATCCACCAAGAGCTGTCATGTACGCAGGACGGCATTTTGCACTCTGCCATTGCAGGATTTGTGACACGCTTGGAATGTGTCAACCCTTGTGGTGGTGGATATGTGGAACACATTCTGCTCTAATAAATGATTTGGTAACGTTATTTCTGTTACTTGCGAGTCTTTTCTGTCACTTTTGTACACAACGCCACCTATCAATTGTTTTTTAATTGTTTTCTTCCTTTTCTTATTTTAAAATATCATGTGATTTATCGATGTTAAACCTGCAGACCATTTTTTTATTTTGCTTAATTTTCTAGGTTTTATAAATTTTTAAACATTTTACGGACTTTTTGCCCACTTGGGACTTCGACGCTAAATCTACAATGCGACTTTAACATTACAAACTGTGCATATTATCAATATATGTAATATATTTTGTATATGACAAACCTACGGAAGTTACTAGTAATTACTAAACTTGCTTTTAATTTGATATTGGTAAATCAATTATTAAATACTTTTTACCGCACTCATACATTCATAAGTATCTTATATAATTGTAAATATGTATTTTATTTTTTATCATGTCAGAATGTATTTTATTTTTTATCCGGTCAGAATGTATTTTATTTTGTTTCCTTTCAGTAAATTAATAAATATTTTAAATCTTAAATTTTGGACTTTTCAATATGCTCGCGTCCTCTAAGTAGTGTTAACATTCCCCCCCCCCCCGTCCAGTTTCCGAAACTCTGACCTACACCATTAAATATAATTCGTAATTTATTAAAGAAAATATAAATTTAAGTGAATGAGATGCTACAAAAAGTCAAAATGGGTTTCCTCTAACATAACACGGTAGCCCCGTTTAAGATCTCCTGACGATTTTTTTATCAAAACTACAACTTATTTTCCCTTCCATTTTCGCCTTCCTATTCCTATGTTTCCGGAAGAACAACCCAATATCTCCGGAGTCCAAAGTCTATCTTTAGAAAATCTTCATCACTTCTTCTATTATCCAATCCACCCCTGTTGGTCATCGATTGCCCGCTGGACAAATCACTAGTGGGGGTGCACCGGATGCATTACCGACTTGTCTCTCTCGTTCACCCCTAAGTTGAATTAAGGACCCGACATGTGGGTATTACGGCCTCTGCACGTGACCTACATTGATCAATATTCCTGAATTGGTCAGCGGGAATGGACGTGTTTTTCACCGTTGGTAAGCCTAAAGAGCGGGAACTTCTGTCACTTATGTAACCGATTCCAGAAACGGCTGTTTAATAATTCATATGGTAAAGAAATGCATCGCATGTGAGGAGAATTAAGAAGATTGAAGCCTATTAGCCATGCAATAGTTAGTTCCTCCTGGATTGAGTAAGGGGTCTCAGGAGTGTAACTCGCCACGAGGTGTGAAACAAACAATTTTTATAAATGGATATAATTCTTTGAAATTAAGGTATCCGACTAGAGGCTGAAAAAGTGCTTTTTAGGTGTTTGATGTTGTTTGGGTCATTAGGGAAAAAAAGAAATACATAAAACTAGAGAGTTTCTTAAGTCCTTTTTATAGCATTTACTTTATCTGACTATTAAAAATATATATTTTAATTCGTTTTTTGAAGAATGAACTTTTCATGATAATTTGTGCACGAAAAACGGGATATTTTCTAAATAATCCAATCAAATGCAATGAAATTTATAACATATATGCTATGGGCCCTTCAGAGTGTAACAAATTGCAGCTTTTATATGGTTTTAAGACAGCTACATTTAATCACATTTTTAGCTTATAACATGAAGTAATTTTGATGAAAAATCATGGACATCAACTTTAAATGCAAATAAAATATTTTTTATCCTGTGGTTTGTGACACTTCAGAGGGATCAAGAAGTATATCAATGACGTTAAAATTGCGTAATGTGCAATTTTTTTTTTTTTATTTATCACGTTTTTCTTAACTTAAAAAATTTTGCTAAACTTTCCTAAAAATAATTTTTTTTTCAAAAAAAGGTGATACATGTTAGTTATTTAATAGTTATGACTTATTAAGCATATTTATGTTCTTTAAAACAATAAAATTATTCAGGAAATCAATTTTTGAAAAATTTATCTCCGAACCTAGTCGGATACCTTAAAATTAAATAATTTGAATCTTTTACACATTATTTATAAAGTAATAAGGTCTTAAAAAAGTAAAAAATGCTTAAAATATAATCATAATTTTAAAAATTATAGGTATATTAAATTAAGAAATATTTATGTGATAAATATTAAGTAAATTTTACGTTGAGAAGCTATTTTCTAACATAATAGCCTCTTTTGTATAAAACTTTACAGAATTATTGAATGTACCTTACTCTTTAAACCCTACTTAATTTTAGTGTGATATATATTTTGTACTTCAAAATATTTAAAAAATATTGAAATTAAAAAAAATAATGTAATTTTTTTATTTTTTTAAAAATAAAATTTAAAATTTTATTTATATAAAAATAGCTACAGTGTATAATAAGAATACACACATTTAACTTTATAAATCAACTTATTGCTACAAATTAGAGTTACTATTTTAGAAAAAAATATGATGTGCAAAGTAAAACTTAATTAATATTTCTAGTAGAAATATTTCCTATGTTCATATGCTTATAATTTGTTTTTAAATTTTGATTATATTTTAAACATTTTAAGCTTTTTTAAAATCGCATTTATTTATAAATAATGGGTAAAAGATTTAATATCAAAGGATTATATCTATTTGAAAATTGATTATAATTTTAGCCGTCGAGACGAAGAAAATTAACACACCTGAGACCTCATAACTAATTTTTCTTCTTCTACTGGGACAGTGGAAATTGTATTGATAATAAGAATATGAATATTGAATTTATGTTAAGGTCGTTGTAAATAATTTCTGTCTAAATCTCAATTATAGCACACGAGATTGATTCACAAATCAGTTAAAAATTAAATGACTAAAATCGATTTAAAACATAAACTCAAATCACCGAAAATAGAATATTCAATTACAATTTACACAATCTGTGTTATAGTGTACGATATTCATTGATTAACCAGGTCTTAAATGTTATTCAATTTCAAGATCTGAGAATTATTTAAATACATTAGGATTAAAATGGACATTTCTTGAAAAAATTAATCGATAAAAAACGGGGAATGTATCATGGTAAATTAAGGTTTTATTCAGAAATTATGGTAATATATAAGTATTACTTTCATCTGATATTAAAACCGCATACAGTCCAGTTACTGTGGACAATTTTGTAGTTTTAATCATGTGCATATATACAGGTAACTTTACTAAATTCTTGCATCACATCACATAAATTTCGATGTACAGTTTAACATACTGTGTGTAACAAAATAAAATGCAACATTTCACAAAATAGTTTATGTGCAGAAATTATTCTCGTATTTGAAACTTTATGTTGTTATTACCATAAAAATTTAGATAATTTTAAATCGTAGAAAAATTTGAAAGGTGCTTACTATTTCGCCAAAAAATTAAAAAAAGAAAGAGTAATTCAGTGAAGAAAATATATTTCAATAACATACACTATATACACATTTGAAAATAGTTAAATCACTTCATTAAATGTGAAATTAAAAAAAAATATTTTAAACTTTTAATTTGTCGAAATAAGAATGCATACCTTCTATAAAATGAATTGAATATCTACTACTACTCATTTATGCGATAAATAGCACACTTTTCTAATTCTTAACATCTCTACAACAATAATTAAATACTTTCCGAAGATGTAGTGTCTCACTAGAAAATTAAAACTGCTTGAAAATTATTTTGCTTTCTGAGAATGTATTGAAGAACACCGAACAGAATTTCAAGAAACGAAATATATTAAAACATCTTCCTATTGACATATAAAAAAACCGCTTTTTGAAAAATTCAATTATTTCTCTTTTTGAACTACATTTTTTTCCCCCGTAATACAAGGGTAAACACATACAATTTCTTTTTTTTTCTTCTTTTTTTTTTATCAAGCTTAAAACACAAACTTAAATACAATGTTTAGATTGCTTTCTTTCTTTGCAATTGATTTTGAGTAACATTTTTTTTTTTTTAGATTTTCATTTTTGAATGTTTAGTAAATATAAATGTAATTATTAACATCACAGAATTTTTCAGTGATTTTAGCAATGTATGTGAATAACTGTATTTGTGTTTCTTTTCTTCTTATATAATAATATAGTAGTTTAGAAAATAAAGTATTAAGAAGTACAGAATGCTAGATGATATATACTCAACGTTTTAATACTTAATCTATAAACCACTATTTTTTTCGAAGTTAAATATATAACATTTATTTTACGTTTCCATCGTAATGTAATCTTATTAGCTTCCAGCCTATTATACATAATAAGGTTTTCTTTCAATAAATCCAAGCAAACATTTAGAACATGAGCAATAATTTAGTCTGAAGCAATAATTAAATTCATTTTAACTGAAAAAAACAGATTTATGAACCCACATAACGTGTTAAAATAATTAATTTGAAACTAATACGAAAAGAATGTTGTGAATTTAAAATATCATTAAAGGACAAAGAGTACAATTCAATTGACAAAAATCGGTCAACAAATCAAATTAAACTAATTAAATTTAGTTTATTATTTACATATTTTTTTATAATCTCACAGAAAGATTTAACAATAACTTAGGAGACCCAGATCTTCCTGTTTCTTTTTTATTCCCCTCCCAGTGCAAGTACGAGTTTTAAACTGACTTATCTCAGAAAGACAAAAAAAAAATAAATAAATAAATAAAGCAGTTTACCTTCATTTTAAATGCTAAACCTTTTTTTCTGTTGCGCTAAATGATTTCATATTTTTTTCTAGATCTTGCTATTAATACATGTAATAGAAGTTGGTATGCATCATTAAATCTAAGCAATACTTATTATTTTTTTTTATTCTTGAATTAAAAATTTATACATTTTTTAATGAATTTTCAATAATCTTTCAGAAAAAAAGTATTTTATGAATATTAATCATGTCACCTCAAAAACACTACGAAATTTTGTTTTACAGAATTTGATGTGTTTACGCCCATTCTAGTAGGAGTAGTAGTAGTATTTTAAAATCCCTTCATGAATGTTGGAATGTTTCTTAATTATTAAATGATTAAATTTTTGTGGCATTTTGTGTACAAAAACAGTTTTGCATAATACGTATACATCGGAGCCAATCAAAAAAATTGTGAATACCATTAAATCAAAATTGTTTGTATCGAAAGTAACATGTTCCCTTTAAATATTTTTTATGCAATAAGCTAACTGTAAGAAAAGAGAAAATGTATGTCCATAAGGGGTGAAAAAATCTACAGTAACATGATATAAAGATATAACATGCCATCACTATTAAAATTAATGACGAAAAAAAATATCTTTAAATGTCTTAATGGAATACAAAAATATATGAAATCAAATTTAATCAAATGAAAAACAAAGGTTCTATTGTATAAAAGTCATTTCAGATCAGTATTATGCATCTGAAACTTGGTCTATGTTTCGAATAGAGGAGAACATGATAAATATCTACGAAATTAAGATTCATTTTTGGAGAAATTCAAGGAAATGGAACATGGCGAAGAAGATCAAATTTAGAGCTCTATCAATCATACAAAGAATCTGATATTATTAACTTCATCATAATACAACGAATTAAATGGGCAGGTCACGTTATCAGAATGAGCGAAGACCGCCCACTAAAAGAGTCTTCAATGCTCAAACAATTGGCACACGGGTAGGTCTAATCTTAGATGGATTGGTGGCCTAGAAAAAGATCTCCTAGTTTTGAGAACTAGGAACTGGAGTAGATGGCCTAGCAGGAAGTACACTAGCAGGAAGAAAGATGGCCTTTAAACCTTTATCGCCCGCTTTATGATTTACTGCAGTTTTTTTCATGGGATATTTTTTTTTTGAATCACTACATTAAATTTAAGGGATATACATAAACAAAATACTCAACATTGGGAAATTTAATTAGTTATAGCTAATTAATTAATTAAATATATTCAACTGTAAAATTAATTATACACACTGTTCACTTAAAATAAACAGTCAAATCGTTTTCTAAGGTCTTAATTTATATACAAAAAAAATAAGACACTTAAATTTTGACATTAACTATTTTTTTGGACAAAAACGATAATCTTCGTAATCCGCTGAAAAAGCCGTCAGCTGAAAACGCAATTTCTGCTATAAAATTGTTCGACTTTCCCGCTAAAATACTCATCATAGAACCCGTACTGCAATATATCTTGGAAGAGTGGATTTCAAAGAATATTCCTGCTAAATGTCGTCAGAATATTCGTACAAATGGTTATTCTACGTAATTTTAAAGTGAGTGGTACTTATACCGTCTGTCGATAAAGGATTAAAAGGCTTCTTGAGAAGGACAAGTTCCACCCTGGGCTGTAATGCCACTGAGAAAGGAAGGAAAAAAACTCTTAAAAAATTAAACATAAAATCTGTTTTCTACGATTATAAGGAAAGGGAAAAAATATTATTTCTATAAATACTTTTAACGTGGTACTCGACAATAACTTATCGTTATTGTTTTTCCTCGGAAAGCTAGATTTCAGAGCATTCAAACATCTACGATGTGTGTGTGCGTCAACATGACTCAAGACTCGAGCAATGACGAAAAAATTCCAATCAAATCCTGGTAACAAATTTACGATGACTTTCAGGTCGTTCTACCGTTTCCCGCCAATTTTTTATTTACTTTCTCCTCTTGCCCCTTAACTCTTAATAGAGTAGATATTTATTAACTAGACATATTGGTTTTGTACGTGTTTGCAGGATTGAGGGAATATCTTCCACTTTGTATAAGCCCTCGTTAATTTACAATATATTTAATCTGAGAGAAAAAATAATAAGAATATCTATTAAATAATTGACATTGAGAAAGATCATTGATAAAAGTGTTTTAAATAGACATACAAAGTCCAAAAGTACTCCACTGAGGAGAAGAACGGAACTGATTTAAACTTAAATTTAACGCAAATGCAATGAACTTATTTTATTTCTAATGATTATTAAAAAATGCGTTTCTTAAAAGCCAAAAAAAATTATATTCCGATAAAATGAAACATTTCAAACCCTTTGTTCTTTCACAAGAAGCTGTTATTCACCATACCAAAGTAACAAAACAATGGTTTTATAAACTCCGTTATTAATGTGTTTTTTTCAGTAAAATTAAATTAAAAAAATTATTAATAAATTAAGAGGAAAACATACTTATAAAATGCTCAAAAATATATTATTCAGATTTTTTTTTTTTTACATTAATATATTAATGAGTTAAATGATGTTTTATAGCGAAGCGCATCTAGATCCGACATTGCTTTTGGTTTAGAAAGTAAAAATCTTAAGTATAGGGATATGTGTCTTAACATAAGTATAGGATATCCCACTACGTTCGAAACCGTGATTTTAAAAAAGCGCATAAACGGATAATTTTCATGATATTTAGTGTCACTTAGATTAAAATGCATGCATAAAATTGTTTCAAGAACATTTTGACAAAAAAAATTATTTAAATACAATATATCTGCAAAATATTAACTTAGAATAATTTTTTTTTCCAAATGTTCTCCTATAGTGAAAAATGTATCTTATAATTATATTTGGTCTGCATATAGCTTAGACCTCTGTACAGAGGCTCAACTAGAATTTTTGAAATATATAACTTAGAAGTGGGTTTATCCATATTTTACGACAACAGACAGGAGCAATTTTAATAAAAAAACACCAATAATTATTTAAATTGGTGGTAACTCTAAAAATAATGAGTATTTTTCAAAAATTCTAGTTGAGCCTCTGTAGAGAGGTATGAGCTATATACAGGCAAAATATTATTATAACAGAAGCATTTTTCACAAGAGGAGAACATTTGAAAAAACAATTATTCTAGGTTAATTTTTTGCCAAAATATTGTATTTAAATAATTTTTTCTCTCAAAATGTCCTTAAAACAATTTTATACAAGTATTCCAATCTAAGTGATACTAAATATAATGACAATTATCCATTTTTTAAAATCACGGATACGAACGTAGTCGGATAACTTAAGGACATTATGACAAAAAAAATTATTTAAGTACAATACTTTGGCAAAACATTAACTTAGAATAACCTTTCTTTCATAAATGTTTCTATAAAAACAATATTTTGTGTGTTCGTGTGTGTGTGTGTGTTCTTCTCCAGAGAATCTGACCTAGGATTTTTGAAAAAATTCACATTCTTTTCAGAGTTACCAAGAATTGAAATAATTGTCGGCGTTTCTTTCTTAAATTTTCTCCACTCTGTTGTAGTAAAATATGGATAAATCCTCTTCTAAGTTATTTATTTCGAAAATTCTAGTTCGGCCTCTGTACAGAGGTCTGAACTATATGCAAACAAAATATTATTATAATCGAAGCATTTTTCATAAAAGGAGAATGCTTTGAAAATTGGCCATATGTTCATTTTTTGTCAAAGTATTGTACTTAAATAATTTTTTATTGTAATAATATTCTGAAAGCAATTTTATATACTTTTTTTAATGTAAGTGACACTTAATATGAAAAATGCTATCCATTTATAAGCTTTCCCAAAATCACGGTTCCGAACGTAGTCGGACACCTTAAAAACATTTCAATTATA
>BMAV01017163.1:185382-206261 GCA_019973955.1 Trichonephila inaurata madagascariensis | reverse complement strand
TGATTAATTTTTTCGCTTGTATTTAATTATAATAAAAAGATGCATTATTTGTTACATTTTGTGAAGCAGTGCTTCGCAAACTTTCAATATTGGAGACCTAATTTTCAATAATAATTTTCATCGTGCCCCCTTGCTACAATAACAATTTATTGTATCTAATAATATAATGTATTTTGACTCTAAAGCTACAATACAACTTGCATTATAAACCACACCAATTATCAAAACATGTATTGAATTGCAAATAATTTTGTTTACAACAAGCCCATGGAAATCACCAGCCATTTTTGAATGTATTCTTTACTTTGTATTGATAAATTAATCATTAAACACATTATGCAGTACTGATACGCTTATAAGTACATTATAACTATGCATTTTATTCCTTAATACGTCGGAATGTGTTTTAATTTGCTTCCTTTCAGTAAATTAATACATCTTTTTAAAAGACAAAATTTTGTTTTCGACTTTTCGATGTGATCGCACCCCCCACGTAGGGCTATCTTGACCCACAATTTGAAAGGCGCTGCTGTAAAGCAATAATAGAAACAAGATATATTTTTTTATTATTTAATAGTCCATGAATTGTAGTACTGAATGTTAGTCTTTCATGCTAATGTTTGTTTTTAGGTAAAAAAGTAGTTTTTGTTAAAAAATTCACAAATAAAATGTATAATCATATGTTTTACCATTTACTTTATTTTTAATAGCTTTAATTTATTCACTATGTATCACTAAAAATTATACTTCATGTACAATTCATTTGTCTCGTTTGTTAAGAGGTGAGGTCAAATTTAGAACTATAATACTGTTACGAATTTTGTGCAAAATAGTGTAAATAATTTGTATTTGGAAGTGTAATACCTTTATTTTACTCTAAATTATATTTAATTTACGTTAAAATTGTAATATTCACCAGCAATGCCGTCCATTACGTTATAGTGATAACTCAATGAGAACTTGGCGAAATCTTGGCTATAGAGCCAAGTTGGCATCATTTTTAGCGACCGAGTTGGCGACTTTGGCGACCATTAGGGTGACATTGGTGATCATGTTAGCGAGTTCGGGATCCTCTGGATTCTTCTAGAAATTTGTGGAGAAATACACTAATTTCACGCTCTATGACGCAAGCAGATTTTTCTCGAAGTTTCCGGCCTATAGAGATGCTCGCCGAAACGAGAGTCAGTCTTGTTTCAACCAGCGTTTAGTGACTAGCGACTAGTAAACTTGCCTTGAACGGGAATACCGATTAGCGCAGCTATGCTTGTGAATAATCGTGTACATACGTGCATTTTAGACACTGTTAATTGTGTCTGAATGCTGTTGAAGGTGTATAGACCTTCTGAGATTTATTCTGTGAATATTGCTGCTGAATCCTGTATTTCGAGGATTGGATTCTTGACAAAATCTCATCGCTGTTAAATAACTGTTTTTCTTCTTTGAGGCTGATTTGCATAAAATCCTAAAACCCCAATCAACGTAACAATACTATTTGTATACCAGTTAAAATTCATTAAATAAAGAAAATATATTTTAATGAGTATATTAAGTGTTTAAATGCACTATATTCCAAGATCAAATCATTTTTGTAAAAGGAAACATTTTTGGTTACTTTTGGAATTAGTTTTTGAGGAACTCTGAGTATTTAATCGAATGGAAGGTGGGATTTATTTCATTTTAATTAATGTAGTGTAAATGCACTAACTCTTCAGATCTAATATATTTAAAATGGTTAAATATTTTTTGGGTGATTTGATTTTGTTAATTGTAAAAATGCCAGGAAAGTATGAAATTTTTATAAGTAGTTTTGTTATGGTGAGAGGTACAAGTATGTGTACCTCAGGACTTAACAACATCAATAAAAAAATCCTTTTTTTTCCTAAATACTTTATTTTGGTAAATCTTCTTTAAAAATGGAAAAATTCACGTTAATTAAGTTCTCGAGTAAAAATCTAAAACAATAATATTTTTATAAGAAAATGTACAAAACAATGATTGCATTTAGTACAAAATACTTCACTTCTAGATTTGTTATCTTCATTATTTACATTTTGATGCTAATTTGCTTACATAAATCGAGATAATTGACGTCGAAAAAAAAACTTTTATTTAAAAAATGTTAGTTATAATATCAGGGGTTATACCTCTGTAGTTTAATTTATATCAGCTTCATCTTCATTTTCAACAAAAGCATCAACCTCATCAGACAAAACTACATCTTCAGAATTTATTTACCAGAATCATCAGAAACACACTCTCATTGATTCATAATGTCCTCTATTTATTAGATCAGATAATAACAATAAATATAACCAGTTTCTTAAAATATATGTGTATAAATAAAAAAAACTTACATTGATACATTGAAATAAAAAGTGTATTCTTTGTGACTAATTATAAATTATCAAATCAATGTGTCGAATTAACACTGAATAGACAAGATAAGGAGACATTTCTATGTAAATTCCTTTATTTTTAAGTTTTTCTTAAATAATTGACTTGAATATAAACACAATGTATATATATTCTTACATAAAATTAAGTCTATAGCTATAAATGAACAAGATAAGCATGTCATCTTCTTAAAAAAATAACATTCCACTCAAAATTTCAGTTTGGAACCGAATAGCAACTGGAGGTGCACATTTGTGTACCTCATAAGCTACTTATAATCAGAATACAACAACTCTTAAATGTATAATAATCAAGTGATCTAACAACTCATAGAAATAATCCACACTAAATAAAAAAAATATGAAATCCAAATGTTTTAATTACATATTAAAAAATAGCTCACTTTAATAGTTTCTTGTAGAATCATCCATTTCTAATTTATACTTTGAAAATCTTGCTAAATATCACCATCTGGTTGTAAAACAGAAAGACATGAACGTGAAATATAACCTTCGATTTCAATTGTTTTCATCCGTTATTAAGATACGAAGTTAAAATCGCAGGTTTCCATTTGTGTATTTTGAATCGGAAGAGGCTAAATCCATTCTAAATTTCACGTCTAAATTGATTATATGTAGTAAAAGGAAAAGTTTTTATTATGCAAAAGTTTTGCTGTACTTGGCTTTACCGAACATTTTCAACAAACAGAATTACAGGAATGTAAACGTTAGATCATAAATAGTTTACATAAAGTTACAATAACAGTGAACTGACTTGCAAAGTCAGTTCATTTCTTGTAAAAAGGACTTATCTCTCTCTTTCTGAACTTTAGTAAAAAGGAGCTCAAAGGGAAAAATAAAATAACTAAAAGCTGCTCTGAAACACGTTTCAATGTTATTCATAAAAGTTTTATCCTTTGAACGCAATTGTATTAAATAATGAGGCATTGGACACACGAAATCTAGACAAAATTTCGGATTTCGAAAAAACTTAACAAATAATATTATTTCATACAGTGTATTTATTGGATATTCGGGGAAATATATTGAATACAATGTATTTTGTGTGACGTGAAAGAAAAGGTGAAAGCACTCCTGTGAAATAAGCCTACAGTGATGGATGAGATATTTGGAAGAGATTTCACTAAACTAGAATTTTTTTCTGTATGTGTGTGTGTGATATATCAGTAAGAAAATAAAACAAAAATCATTCTTTCCTTAGAAAAGTTTTAAATAATGTAATAAATTCAGGTGTGGCTCTATATTATTTATATTTTTATCGTTGAAGGATTTAAGTATTTATTTTTATCAAAATGTTTCAAAAAAGACTAAACTACTGCATATAGTATAATTCGTCTTCAAGTACTTCAATATTTGCAGTTTTAATTTTTCTGTACTATTTTCAGAATAAATTTCTTTGGGATCTTCTTTTATTTTTACATACATTTATATTACCTCGGTGTGATACCTAACTAAACTTACTTTTATAACAATTCAGTTTTAATCAGAGCTTCAAATTAATTAAATCATAATTCAATTTATTTGCCCTTATTATTAGCCTAATTAAATCATAATTTAATAAGGTTTATTTCAATATTTAATTTTAGAAGATTCTCAACTGTACAGTGAAAGTCCTTAGGAAAAAATAGTAAATTACATTAAATCATCCAAACATTACGTACATATATTCTGTTCATACAAATACGAGTATTTTGAATCAAACCCGACCCAGTAAAAGTTATTATGTTTATGCTAAAATGATTTTCCTAATCGATGATTTAAA
Source organism: Trichonephila inaurata madagascariensis (assembly GCA_019973955.1). Lineage (NCBI taxonomy): Eukaryota > Metazoa > Arthropoda > Arachnida > Araneae > Nephilidae > Trichonephila > Trichonephila inaurata. Next base: position 202,085 of record BMAV01017163.1, on the reverse strand, counting down.
TTATTCAAAATAGGTGAAAATTAAAGCTTTCAAAAACTAAATTATGTAAAAAAAGGCTTATAAGTAGGAAAATTTTAAAGTGTTATCAAGTACATTAATTTTTGAAAATACCTATTTCTCCTTATTCATACTAGTTGTAAAACACATCATTTCAATTAAAAATTATTTTTTCCAGTTCTTAATGTATTCTTTTCAGTCTTTAAACATCTATCTTTATGCATTGAGAATAATTATACATACTTTAAATTGCTTATTTAAATATTTGAAAATGCATCTAAATTTAAAACAAAATCTAAAATTCATTCAATGAGTTATATTTACTTTATCCGAAAAGGGAACCAAAAAAATCATATATAAGTGTTTTAAATAGGCTATTTTTTATCGCCTTCACAAAAATAAATCTGACGATAAATTAACAGAACAGAAAATAGTATTTTTAAGCTGTTGTTTGTTCTTGGTTTCAATTTGTTTTCTCGAAAATGAATAAATTATTCAAAGAAAATATTAATAATCACAATGATGTTATTTTGTAAATTACTGAACTGCTCATTTTTCCTTTAAAATATTATTATTATATTCTAATATTTTAAAATGGAATGTTCTATGTTAATCAGAGTTATTTACATATAAAATAACAGAAAAATCCTTTATTGTGTTTGATATTATTTCAGAAAAACCTTTTCACAGAATTGTTTGTCTTTAAAATTAAAATTTTAAGCGAAATAAGGGTTACATAGTCCAATTTGCTATATTTCACTTTATGTGAAAATTGTCTTATTTATCTTTCCTTTGAGAAATAACATTTTTTTATCGTTTTAAATAGCTAACTCCTATATCACTTTTTCTTTAAAATACATAGCTATTAATCTTGATTTCAAAATTCATTTTGAATTATATTTTCCTTAAATAGTTTTAATTTTATGGGAGAAGTAAATATCTTGAAAGATAATGGAAAATTTAATATATTTGCTAATATTTAGAAAGTTTTTCTTTCCCTCTATGGGTAATTATTGAACGATATAATAATGGAAGAACATTTATTTCTTACAAATAACTCATTGGACACAAACTGGTACAAAAAATTATGTACCATCAAAATGGAATATAGATAAATGTATCGAAGATTAGAATGTTATGCAAAAGTGTGTTATTAAAATATTGAATTTGTCGAAAAAAACTGAAAATATTCTTGAGGGTTTAAATTCAAACAAGACATTTAACATCAAATACTTTTCAAATATTTATGACTGCAATCAAAAGTAATAAAAGACGAAATAACTGGTTCTCTAAATTAGATGTAATTATGCTAAGCAAGAAATATTTATTTTCTTTCAAAAGATTACCTGCTTGTGGCAAAAAGTGCTATAGAACTCAAAAAATATATGCTGAAAATTTATGTTAAATATGAAATCATATATAAAAATTCTAAAAAAAATGTAGCGGGATTTAGAAGGATAGAAATCATTTTACAAATCGCTTTTACCCTCATTATTTAATATATACGAATTTTACTCGTCGAAAGTTCTGCTAAGACATTCAGTTCAATCTCACATTTGATCTATGCAATTATTGCCAGCATTAATTCGAGGTCAAAAGTGTTTACAAAATTTTCTCAAAATCGGAGAATTTAGTCGAAAGAAAACAACTTGTCAAGGTTATTTAAGGCTTTAAATAAACATATTAAGACAATGTACACAATTTCGACACATTAGAAAATTATTTACTTTTGCTTTGAATTATTTTAAGTTGCAAGTTACTTACGTATTCTACATATAAGGAGAATAAAAAACAGCAGAAGTAAAATTCTTTTCAGAAGTTTGGGATACAAAGTGTACAAGTAATATCCAATACTTGATTCTTATGGTATCGTAAGGAAACACTTATTCAATTTAAACTTTGCAAAAAACAGCAATTAGTTACATTATTGTCCTTTAGACATTTTAAGCAATCAATTTTCCCGAACATTATTAATGATAGGGTATGATAAAACAAAGTTTACAGATATATATTTTCCCTATTTAAGCTGATAATCTCCATAAAAGCAAATTGTTTCCGCCGTAGTCTAATGGTTCTGATCATGAACTTGTAGCCAGCATGTCTTAGGTTCAAGTACTCGTGCTACTGACGACACGCAGTGTAGAGGGGCAGATGAACGTTTAATTTGTCGTGCTCAAAGACTTCCAGTCGCCGTTATGTGATACTTTGGAGGAGAATGTTTCCTCTGGTATCGTCTTCGTCACTTGACAGAGGTAATTCGTCAATAGCCCCAGTGTTGTTTTACAGTGTGACGTTAGTATAACTCTCCCTCCAACAGCAGGTACCCCTCAAGGAGTCTCATCCTCTTTGCCTGAGTACGGGTATCACCATTCGGAGGAACCCTAGTGATCTTTTCCTTTTCCCAAGGGGTTTACTGTCTTTGATAAACAAGGGCGTCAAGATACCGGGGGTAACCCTAGTGATCCCTCTCTATTTTAGACCCTCTTTCTTAGCATCTTCTTTTCCTCTTTCTTTCACTTTCTGGTAGGGATCGCAATATATTTTTAAAGGATTATAAAATTTCAGTACAGTTATAGATTCATTTGTTGTTTAATTGTAACAGGTTAATTGCTGGAGTACTTTCAAGGATTACTTAGAATTTTATGTTAATAATATAATTTAGTTTTTATTTTGTATGTTTCCAATGTATGAAGAATATGTCCAATATTCATATTTTGTATGAAGAATACCGATCCGTGATAAAAAGAATAGGAAGTATTTTTTTTTCTTCTACTTTTATAAAACATACAGTGGTGGCCAAAATTGTGGACACGTTTGAAAATTGTTCGGTTTTTTTTTAATTCTGTATACTTATAGAAACTGTTATGTTGCACAAAATGAAAAGTCTTTCATATCATTTTAAAGAGAATTTATTACTAAATTCAATGCAAAAAGCAAAATTCAAATATTTGCCTCACAAAAAATATTATTCTGCAATAATTATCCATATACATTAGATAGTGATGATAGCAGTGAATTATCAGTACTTAGTGAGGTAGCCTTTATTTTTTTAATGCAGCTTCACATCAATGTTTCATTCATTTGAAAATAGTTTTAAGCTCTTCCTTTGTTATTACATGATGTCAAGAAACAATTATAGCCTAACTTAGCTCCCTTTTATTTCATGGATACCTCATTTGGACAACAGTTTCACACGTTGCCACAAGTTTTCAATAGGATTGAGGTCAGGACTATTTTCTGGCCACGACAAGAATTCGATGTTCTTAGAAAGATGCCAGTCTTTCGCTTACTTTACTGTGTGACAACTAGAAGAACCTTGATGAAAAGTAAATGAGGCAATGTTGGTAAATAGATCTCTGATGGGAAGTAGAAGTTTGTGTTCTAGTTTTTTCTGGCATTCAGCGTCCCATTAATAATAGAAGATGACCAATACCATCTCCTGATATGCACGAACAAATCATAAAACTGTGTAAGTACTTCCCAGTTGCCTGGATTAAGTCAGGATATAGCATTTCTCGTGTTCTACGTCTTCCATAATTTAGGCCATCACTACCGAAAAACGATATCTTAGTTCCATCTCTCCATATAAGTTGTGACCACTCATTATTTGTCCAATTAATGTGTTCATTTGCTCACTGTAATCTTTTTAACACTGGTGTAAATTTAGATAAGGTAGAAATTAGAATCCTATCTTTTATTCTAAGCTGTGCTAATCTTCTTCTGATGGTTTTTTAAAGGACAGAAACATCAGCATCATTCAGATAACTTCTGATGACCGTTGATGACATTGTTTTATTTTGGAAGCATAGTATGTATGCTTTTTTGTCATCAACGGGTTTGGTGTTACTTTTTTGGCCTTTTCCTGCTTTGTTTTTTACTAAATATGTCTGCTGATATCTTAACAAAACTTTCAGTCTCCAGATGTAGGCTCTGAACCACTCACATGTTTTGCAGCTTTCACATAGGAAAGACCACTTTTTCGTCACACATCACTCTTTCTAGGTGTCCAATCTACTCTTTTGTTTGACTTCATTGCTTCTTAACTAAATATCATTGTTGTTCAGGACAGGAAACAGTCCAGATCTCAATCATATTGAAAACTTGTGGCACCGTTCAAAAACTCTTGAACGAATAAGGTATCTATGAGATAAAATATTACTAATTGAGGCTGTAAATGTTTCCTGTTATCATTTAATAACCAACGGAGCTTAAAACTATTTTAAGCTCAATGAAACATCGACATAAACCTGTAATAAAAAATGAAGGTTACACCACTAAGTACTGATAACTCACTGTTATCATCAGTATCTAATATATATCTATAGTTATAGCAGCATAAATTTCTTTGCATTGCAAATATTTGAATTTTGTTTATTTTTATTAAATTAAGTATTAAATTCTCTTTACAATGGTATAAAAAAACTTTGCATTTTGTACATCTTAACAATTTCTATATAAGTATATAAGTTTTAAAAAAAGTAAAAGTTTTCAAAAGTGTCCACAATTTTGGCCACCATTGCGTATTATTTTAAAATTTGTGATGACTTCGCAACAATTATTACTTCTGCGACAAATTACATAGAATTACACGAATAACATGTCGTAGTATTTGGATTTAATTTCGTTTTTTCTTTAATTTGTTGAAACCCTTTCTGTTAAGATTTTAAGATTTGTTTGACTTGGTGGTGGGAACCCCTCACCAAAACTTATCTGGTTTTATCTTTAGAATACGATTTTTATGCTTGATTGGCTATTTTACCTTTTACTGAAATTATATTTCCAGCATTTTTACATTAACATCACGAGTTTTAGCTATTTATCTACCACATTTGGATTTAGAGCAATTTCTTTTGTGCAATAATTTTTTTTCAATTATTACATTCAAAATTAAGGGATATTCATAAATAAAGTACTCAACTTTGGAAAATTTAATCCCTTAGAGTTAATTCCTCAAAATAGTACATTAAAGTACCCTTAGTATACAAAATTTTAAAATATTCTCATAATAAAAAAGACCAAGAATGGCTTTTTTAGTTGAGTTTTAACTCCTAAAAATGCTAAATAACCAGTGAACACTAGTATTTTGCGGCACAAAATAAATATTTTTGAAAATTATAAAATTTTTAAATTTTATTATTTTTATTTATAAAAGCAGGTTTGACAATCAAATTTAATTTGATGATTTTTAAAGAAAAAGTTTTTCTCTCTTATCATTAATACACAAAAATTCATCACACGTTGCGCATTTTGAGTTAGGTTTCGATTCAATGTTTTTCAAAGCATTGCATCCTGGTGTAGGAAATACTGTATTTTCTGAACATAAACTAATGCACCTAGAGTCTTGTTTAGTCTCTCGATCGGCATCTTATGCATTTAACACAAATTTCAGCAGATAATCTTTTGTTACGTCTCCATCTGAAGAATCATCGGTTAGTCTATCACTACTTTCAGATAGTAGGTTTTGTAATAATTTCAAAGCCTCTTGAAGACTGAGTTTCTTTCTTTTTTTTTTCTAGATATTCTAAGAAAAGGAAAATAATAATAATAATAGCTCATGGAAAACCTCCTATATATATTATTGTTAAATCTCAGTTACAAATTAGAAAATTAAAGTGTTGCCAATTTTTGAATGAATTATACATATTTCATTTAAATGTGTGGTAAAAAAAAAAACAAGCTTAGAGATTTAATGTGCTAAACGTTTTGAAAACGATAAAATAAAAGAATAAAAAACCAAAATAAATATGTTAAGCAAAAATAAATGCTAAAGAATGCATAAATCTATTGTACTATAGTATTGATGCTACAACGCAACAAAAAACTAGACAGACGGGAAAAAAAACACCCACGTTCTTGCTCCAACACCCAGTGTGCTGTCGGTACTTATAAGTACCACAAAGCTATTCAACTGTAAAATTATTTATGCATATTGTTTACAAGGGGTCTCAGGGGTGTTAAATTTTTCTAGAGGTCTGAAAATATAAACAATTTTCAAACAGGTATAATTCTTTTAAATTTAAATTAAATGATTCGAATCTTTTACACATTATTTATAAAAGAATGGGGCTTCAGAAAAGTATAGAATATTTAAAATATAATCATAATTTTAAAAATCATAAGCATATGAAAATTCTATGATAAATATTAAGTATTTTTTGCGTTGCGCACGCTATTTTCTAAAATAGTAGCTTTAATTACTAGCTATAAGTTGAATAAAAAGTTAAATGTATTCTCATTACACTGTAGCTATTTTTATATAAATAGAATAATAACTTACATATTTTAATAAATAAAAAATATACATTTTTAAAAAATATTTAAAAATTTGCAATGTTTTACAAATATTTTGAAATACAAAAGACATATAATACTAAAATTAGGCACGGCTTAAAGAGTATGATGCATTTTATAATTCTATAAATTTTTATACATCAGATACTACTATTTTTGAAAATAGCGTGCGCAACACAAAAAATACTTATTATTTATCATAGAATTTTCATATGCTTATGATTTTTAAAATTATGATTATATTTTAAACATTTTATATTTTTTTGAAGCCCCATTCTTTTATAAATAATGTGTAAAAGATTCGAATCATTAAATTTAATTTTAAATGAATTATACCTGTTTGAAAATTGTTTATATTTTCAGACCTCTAGAAAAATTTAACACCCCTGAGACCCCTTAAAATAAATAGTAAAATCGTTAACTGATATCTTAACTAACATACAAAAAATATGTGACACTTACCTTTTAACATTAAATACTTTTTTCGGAACAAAAATGACAATCTTTGCAATCCAAGCAAAATGTCCGATAAAAACTCGAATTCTGTTTTAAAACTATTCGCCTTCACCACCAATATATATTGGTGGGGAGTATATATATTGGTATGGTATGGAGTATTGGTATGAGTATATATATATATACATATATATATATGTATATATATATATACTCATCAGAAAACCTGTCCTGCTATAAACTATAGAAGAGGGGAATTAAAAGAGTGTTCCTGCTAAATATCGTGAGGATATTCGTAAAAATGGTTATTCTATGTGAGTGGTCCTTGTAAGTACCATCGACAGATAAAAGAATAATATTGTAACAAATGTTTAGCGCAATTTAGCCAGAATTGGCTCTTACACCATAAACCGAAACATTCACTCACTGAACAAACATCAAGTAAAAATAAAAGAAGAAAAAAAAAAGCTTTTAATTCATATTGTTACAAAAACAAGTAATAACACTTTAATTTAAGATTTTTAAAAACAGTTCGTAAATTTTATGCTTTATAGTAAGCATATAACCATTGAATGCTATAAGATATTTATTGTTTTCTAAGAATAGCAATACCTTTTTTAATTCAATGTTCGGAAGCTCTAATGTCCTGTTGGTCAATTATTATCCAATACCAGGTTGGGAATTGAGTATAATTCCATGTAATAGACGAACGTTCATCCCGCTCATTATTAGATTAAAGGAACACTGATTAGATCAGGGCTTCACTTCTACGGAAATTAGTCCTTTCAGTTATCTGCCTTTTGATTTCAGACACGGTGATGGGGAAATTTCGAAGACGGAAATTGGATTGCTGCAGTGCGTAAATATTCTATAAATAGTCATTTCGAGATAGGGTTAACAATTGTTATGTGATCGACTGCATGGATTTTAGTTACTAAATGATTTATTTATGTAACGTAGGATTTCATTTTGACCCGTATTAACGCTCGTGTGTCATGTTTTAATGTAACTGATTGTATTTTAATCAATTATTAATTAAGGTATCCGACTATATCCAAAACCATGAAATGAGTATAAATGAATGTCCTTTTCGATATTACATTCATCTGAATTAGAATATATATATATATATTCTAATTCAGATTAATGCTTTTAATTTTAACATTCTTAAAGTACCATACTGAAATTAATTTATCAAGTTCTATAGATAAATATATTATTTTTAACTATATTTATCGTAATAATGTACTAGTTAGCAATAAATTTAACACATATTTAAATTTTAATAACTTTATTAAATCATGTATTGAACATGGATCCCCTGCTAACTTTCTTTACACTTATATTTCAAATAGTTCTTAGTGAAATGACAACATGTATTAATAATAGCATTTTTAATGAATGATACGGTTATACAATATATGGCTTTACATGTTTAATGAATTAATAATATTATATGTTATTTAAATATTCTTGTGTATGTGTTGCAGTCTCTTATTTTCTATGAAATTTTATTTCCATATTTAAGGGTTTTTAAATGTACATATATGTATAGACTTTATATTTTTCTATCATAATTTACTAAATTTACTTTTATGCGATACTGCTTTTACTCTGTTGCATTTGGCGGAACACATAACATGTTGCTATACTCACGAAGTAAGTTTTACCATCTACTTTATTGCATCGACTTTAAATAAATACTAAGATAATAGTAGGCTATAATTTTATCGTTATATTTTAATGTGTGTGTGTGTGTGGTATAGTGTATTTTATATGTAATATTTGAATTCCTCTAAATATTATTCTTTCCATTCCCTTCGGCTCAGTAATATAGGTAAATTACAGGCGACATTGGCTAGCCCTAAAATTTGTTAAAACTTGCAATCTTGGTTCTTAAGGTCAGGAGTTTGTTATTTTACTACCGAGGCTAATATTTTCTATTATCTTGACTAGTTATTCTTAGATTTTAAAGCTATTTGTATATATTTACGAATTTATATATTTATATATATATATATATACACTCAAGGATAAAAAAAATAGCGCTCTAAAAAATAATTGTGGGATCCTAACGAAACTTGACACGAAGGTACATGTCGGGGAGATATGCAAATGATTAGAAATGCAGCGTGATTGCGCAATACGTATCGCCGGCATAGAGCCTTTAACGTCATTTTCCATGGAGTATAAAACAGGTAACAATTGCTTGTTTGAGTATGCTGAATCGTTTACAAAGAAGAGCTGAGGTAGACATGCCATTACTCCAGTTTCGAAGACAATATGAGCCGCTGCCACAGTTTAAGAGACTGAAATGATTGGCATGATGGCAGATGAGTGGTCAGCTGGGCCAGTAGTTAGTAAACTAGGCCGCTCTGATTGTGTTGTGAGGAGGTGTTGGGACCAGTGGATCCGAGAGATGTCATTTACAAGAAGACCAGACTCAGGACGCCCTCAATAGACCAGTCGTCCCGAAGACCGCCACATCGTAAGAAATGCACGCGTATCATCGGCCGCCATCCAGGCATACGTAGCACTTTCACTGGGGACTTCTGTGTCTTCTCGAACCATACGAAGGCACCTGGCTGAAGGACTTTTGAGATCACGTCTCCCATTACATGTGCTGCACTTTACGCCCTTCCATCGAAGCCTCCGTTTGGAGTAGTGCCGAAGAAGTGGAAACTGGATTGCACCGGGATGGAACCAGGTCGTCTTTAGCGACGAATCCAGATTCAATCTCAGCAGTGATGACAATCATATTCGAGTGTGGAGACCCCGTGGTGAATGCCTCCATCTTGCCTTTACTTTACAACGACACACCACTCCCACAGAAGATGTTATGGTATGGGGTGCCATTTCCTTCAATACACGGTTAGCCCTAGTATTGATTTGTGGCACCATGACAGCCCAGCGGTATGTCCATGGCATCCTACAATCCCATGTGTTGTCACTCTTGTAACGGCTCCCAGGAGCCATGTTTCAACAAGACAATGCTCGGCCTCACACGGAAAGGGTGTCACAAGTCTGTATCCACACTGTTACTACCCTTCCTTGGCCTACCCGATTCACAGATTTATCTCCAATCGAGCATATGTGGGATCATTTAGAATGGCGAGTTGGGCATCCCAAGAGTTTGAAGGAACTAGAGGCAAGGTTACAGTAAATATAGAACGAAATGTCTCAAGACATCATACAGAAATTGTATGCCTCAATGCTTGATCGTATTGCATCATGCATTCGCGCTAGAGGGGCTTCAATAGGGTATTAAATCCTCCATTCTTTTGCCTTTTTCTCTGAAAAAATTATTCTTTTTCTTTGATTTCCTAATCATTTATTTATACCGAAGTAATCATTACGTATGTAAAATTTCGTTTCATTTTGACGACTCCTTCTATGTGCGCTAATTTTTTTGTCCATGAGTGTATATATTCTAGTTCAAGTTCTTTATAGATGTATTAGCTATATATATGCAAAATATTATTAATCTAGAAGCATTTTCTATAAAAGAGTAATTTTTTGAAAATATGTCGTTCTTTCTTTATTCTTTGCCAAAAAAAAATGAATTTAGATAATTTTTTGCTTGTAATATCTTTTAAATAAGTGTGTATGTATATTCTAATTCAAATTACACTAACCAAAAAAAGTAGTTTTAAAATCCATCCGCTTTTTGATATCCACCTTCTAAACGTATACAGATACTTTAATGCTAGTTAAAACAGATTTGATTTATATGACCTTTGTATATCAACCACATTATTTATTTATGTAATGTCTCATTATATACCGTTTAAGATAATAATAAAAATGTGTAAAAGGGTACGCTTTGTTTTCTTTTCTTTTACACATCTTATAAATAATCAGTATCACTAAAATAGATGTAGCTGATCTTCCTTCCAGTAATAACACATTAATGATAAATTCAAAAGGAATCTATTTTGAAATAATTGAATTTGAATACATTAAATATCTCTTTAAATATAAGTAGTAAAATTACTCACACGTGTCTTTTTTTTCACAAGTTAAAGTCAAGGAAAGATGAAGCATCTTAAAAATGTGCTGTCGAAAATGTTTAATTCTAATTCTAAAATGTAATCATTGAATTAAAGTAAAATACTCAATTACGATGGGAAATATTAGTTTCTTAATTCTTAAGAAGACTCACATTTCAAAGTCATTTTCATTATTTAAATTTTTAAAACCCGTTTGACATAAAATGGCTCACAAGTGTAAAACTAATTGCAGTAATTGTAGCAACAAATGACATCTGGCAAAATTAATAAGTATAAGGGACTTAAATCTAGAATGTCCATTTTATCTTTCGTTTTACTGATTAATACTTAAGAATTTTAAGGAAAAGTTTTTAACATTTGAAATAATTGAGTATTTTGACAAAGCCGCGTAAATTATACGTTATTAATATGTTGATTTAGTTAAAAATGTTTTGAGAAAACAAATGTATGATGAACTTTGATGTTCACTTCTGGTTCTAAAGGAACGTTTTTCTCAATATATCTTCTAAAATTTGTTTAACTGGATCATTCAAATGCAGAGGTCTTGTATCGTTATTATTCAAAAACTGAATGGGAAGCCTTTCTAACACTTAAATATTTCTTTTTTCCGTCATATTATGTCAAAAAATAAGCATATTATTTGTAAATCTTTTTGAGATGAAATCAATTATATAAACTCATATCAGCAGCTAGAAATGTTATAAATATTGAATTTAAGGAACAGGGCAGATTTTTCTTCTTCAATGAAAAAACATATTTTTCCTTAAAGTTGGCTTTAATCCGATGAAATAAGTGAATTCAAAAGAACACTTTACAGAAATGTATATTAGATTTAAAAATATTCTTTGGTACTTACTGTTAATTATTCTCTTAAATTTCTGCTTTTGTGAGGCAAATTTGGAAAAAGGGAGACAATCATAATCCAACATTGCAATCGGGAAAAAAATATCGTGTTTCTTTTCTCATCTGTTTTCCAAAGTCGTTTCTTTTCGACCAACACACAAAAACACTGTCTTGTTGGTCTCATTTTTTTTGTCGGTGGGAGAAATCACTTCTAAAAAGTTTTTTTCTTAAGAGCTTGGGCAAAATTCCTGGCCGTTCTTTTTTCTCATTTATCACCCTATGTCCTTCAGTAAGGCGATCTATAATATCAAGCCTGAATTTCTAATGAGATAATTTTCCTCCCAGTTTCTGAAATAAAACGAAAGCATTCTACGATGTTCTGTTAAAAAAACTGTGTAACAATGATCCATCCCAGAGAATTATTCTCTCTAATGTGGATTTTCTTCCATCCCGCTTAATCAGAAGTTTAAGATAGAACCACTCCTCATTACAAGTGAACATCTTTATTGAATGATAAGTAAATAGTATAGATTCTGGTTAGTAAGGTACATGACAGCGAATGTGATTGTCGGCTGTATAACTGCATATTGATTCTTGTCAGTGGATCCTATAGGCCCTTTGTCATACCATGATTTGGAACTCAGCATTACACCTGCATTGAATCGTCAGAATTGAAGGGATGCACCTCGTTCAGTCAAGTAATTCAATTTTGTTTCTCTTCATATCAGTGCTTCTCAAAATTTTAATATTTACAACTCAACCCCATACAATAACAACGTATTGAGCTCAATATACTATACTTTGACGCTGAAGCAACAATACGACTTTGACCTCTTATAAACTTCTCGCACAGCCCTAAAGCGTTAATTTACCCGGGTGTATATATACGTCTTTACGAAGTGCAATCTTTTCTATCCACTGTTATCCACAAAATTATTTCGGAGTCTTTGAAATGCAATAAAAAGACCTTGAGAGTGTTTGCGAATGATTTACTTATTTAAGAGGATTTTTTTTTAAATTTATTTCCAGCCTCTTACACGCACACTTACGTGAAAAAAAATAACATTGGGAAGCAAATCGCGTAAATTTTAATCGGCAGTTATATAAGGGAATTATTATAAACAACACAAAAAATTATCGAGATAAGTGTTAATCTTTGTATGTAATTTTATATGTATGTATGTAGATTTTTGTATATAAATATTTGTATGTAAATTTTTGTATGTGAATTCACTCATACTTATTAAACTTGTTCTTTACTTAGTATTGTTAATATAATTATAAATTGTGCAGTACTGACACATTTATAAATGTATTATATCAGTGTAAATGTGTACTTCATTTTTTTATTATTATACTAGCATGTATGTGTTTGTTTACTTTCAATAAATTAATTTTTTTAAATCTTTTTTTTTCGAATTTTCAATGTGCTCGCGTCCATCTCGAAGAGTTATCCTATCCCCCTTAGGAGGTCACATCCCACAGTTTGAGGAATGTTACTTTGTATTATCTTGCTTATAAATCGTATTGTCATTTCTTGAGTTTCATTAAGGCGATATGGTACCATCTTCAAAATTTTTTTTATTTTTAATATTTGATATTTGGTTTTAATTGTATTTTATAAAGGTTAATATTTAATAATAATTCCATACAAAAAAATTTTAATTTGTTGCAAAATGTTTGTAAAATTTAAAGTTTTTAAATTTTTTTAAACGTTTTTTAAACCCCTAAGGCTTTTTTAAATGTTTCTTTTCTTTCAAAATTTTTTTCCAAGTACCTTATAATATACTACATAAAATTGTGCATGGGTTTTTTTCTGCTACTACTCTAATTTTTTATTAATTTTTTTATAGTTAAACTTACAAAAATTCTCGAAAAAACATTAATTTTGATTTTGAAATTTTTTAGAAAAAGTACTAAACATGTTAGAGCTAATGCAATGCACAGTTTTACAAAACATACATTTCAGAACATGTATAAAAAGTTTCAAACCCTTACTTCAATTATCAAAAAAGACTTAAGGTTTTGAATAACAGTGAATGTACAAAAATTCAACATGGAGAAAAATGAGTTTAAAGTTTTCATTTCTTCAATAGCATGATAAAAAATTTCTCCAATAATCTGAAACTTTTATGTAATGTTAATTAGTTTGTTTCAAACTGCTTACCACAATTTTTTTTAAAAATTTACAAGAATAAAAGAATATACTTGTATAATGAATATATAAAAACAAAAAGGTCAATATTTCATAAAACATTATCTTAACAATTTTTTAAAAAATTACACACACATTTTAGAGTTTATTTCATGCACAGTTCTATACTACTATAATAAACAACATGTACACAAATATTCATACTCTTTTTTTCCATAATTTTAAAAGCCTTAATATATTCANATATACTGTAAGACTACTGTAAGACTCGTTTCTTTTTTTATTATTATACTAGCTTGTATGCGTTTGTTTACTTTCAATAAATTAATTTTTTTAAATTTTTTTTTATAATATTTAATGTGCTCGCATTCACATCTCGAAGAGTTAATCAGTCCCTCTAGGAGGTCACACCCCATAGTTTGAGGAACGCGTCTTTGTATTATCTTGCCTATAAATCGTATTGTCATTTCTTGTGTTTCATTAATAAAAGTAAATTACTATTACTACTTGAACGTAATGGTCTTGTGATTAAGATTACTACTCGGTCGATTTGAGTTTCTCCCTCCATGCTATGTTCAAATTCCAAGAGAATTTTAACAAAGACCAAAAACATCACCTCGAACAACATGAGGAGGATGCTACGTGACAATTGAACAGCTCAAGTTTTGACAAAACTTAGCCAATATGTCGAATCGTTTTGAGCCAAGATTACATGACGAGATTAACCTTTGGATTGAACCTTCATTCTCCATATGAATGCCTCACAAACGTTTTTATTTTCGCCCAGATAGATTTAACGTGAATCGGCATTTTTTTTTTTTTTTAATAGCATTTGTTCAGAAGGAAAAGTTTCAAGGATAATTGTTATCAGTTTCGAGTCTTTAAATCTATTAATAAGTCTTCTGTAGTCCATTGCCTTTGATTTGTTAGAAGAAATCTCGTATATTGTAGAAATATGCAAAAAGTAAAAATATTTTCTGTGAAAAATACATCTGAAGGACAGTACAAATATTTTTAATTGCGTTAAAACTATTGATTATCATTCATTGGCAATATTGGAAAATAAATCTCTACATTTTATATAATATTGCAGTCCTTGACGCAGCAGGCACAGTATTTTTACTAAACAATGATCCATAAATAATAATATATTGTTACGAATGTTATGCAAAATGGTGTAAATAATTTGTATTTGGAAGTGTAAAGCATTTATATCACTCTATGTTATATTTATTTTGTATTAAAATTGTAATATTCACAATCAACATCGTCCTTTACATTTGAATGGTGGTTCAATGGGAGCATAGCGAAATCTTGGCGATCAAGCCAAGTTGGCATCATTTTTGGTGACTTCGGCGACCATTTTGTTGACATTGTCAACTACGTTGGCGAGTTCGGGCCCTTCTGGATTATTCTAGAAATTTGTGGAGAAATAAAATAATCTCAAGACCAATGATGCAAGTGGATTTTTCTCGAAAGTTCCGCGAGTCCTATAAATAGAGTGATACTCGCCGAAACGAGTCATTCATCACCCACTGCTCAGACTTACTGAAAAAAAGTTTCTTCTGGATTTGAGAGAGGAAGGTCCACTGGGGCTTTTTTTCTAGACATTCAAAAGGCTTTTGACAGGGTTTGGGTCAGTGGTCTCATCTATAAACTAATTACTAACCATTATCTCCCCTACTCTAATTTACCTAATCAATTCCTACTTAATCAATAGATCTTTCAAAGTTTAAGTTAATTATACCATTTCTCCTACTATTTTTATTAATTATGGTGTGTCACAAGGTCTACTTGGCCCCTTGTTGTTCAACATTTATATTAATGATGTCTTAACTTACCCACTAACCATCACAAATATTTATGCGGACGATACTGCTATCTCGGCTACATACAAAAAAAATCCCGACACCATTACTAAAGCTCTCAACTCACATCTACGCCTTCTAAAAAATTTCTTTAACACTTGAAAGACTAAAATTAACATTGGCAAAACAATAGCTGTACTCTTCACCAGGAGAAGAAAACCTTGCACACCGCCAACTCTGTACTCCACACCACTACACTGGTCTCAAAGCACGAAGTACCTAGGACTATTCCTAGAAAACATTTATCATGAAAACTACATATCATACATGCGCGTGATAAATTCCAGAACGCTTTACGCTCAATTTAACCCTTAATTTGCCGGTATCCTCATAAGAATCTTTACAATAAAGTACTTCTCTACACTTCCGTCTTGCGGCCCATATTAACGTACAGAAGTCCAGTGTGGTCCTACGTAGCTAATTCCGATATCAAACTGTTAGGAAATGCACAAAACACACTAATTAGAAGTATTACTAAAGCCTGCAGATATACAAAAAATAGAGAAATTTATAAAGTGCTTAAAATCCTACCATTCAAAGCTTATAATCAAAAATTGTGAATCAAACTTTTTGATAGTCTCCCAAATATCAGTAATGCAAATATTTTGAATCTTGAAAACTACAATCCCAATATTAATAGAAAGAGGCCCAGAAGTTTACTTCTGGACTCTTACAATCCGTCTTAACGTTAATTTTTGTCATATTCGCCTGTAGTGAATGACCCCTTTTACTAAATTTTATTCATTTCCTTTTATATTTTTATTTTTCTTTTAAATTTTAAATTGTTCTTTTATTTCTTACTTCCCCGCGACCCACACAGGTAACCTAATTTTTTTCAAGATTTAAACTTTCCGTTACTCCAGGGCAGCCAATAGAGTGTCAGCACACTGATTCCTCTCTACCAATAGCAGACGAGTCTCTCGTCTGCTTAGCACGAAAAATCCTAACAACTTTGGATACCGCCGAAACAGCCATCTTAGCCACACCCACTTGCTCTTTCCGTGTCCACCAACCAAGAAGCTCCCTTTCTATTGAAGCCACTCAACATCAAAGCCCCAATACTTCGAGATATGGGATGGAGGA
>BMAV01017163.1:145742-182353 GCA_019973955.1 Trichonephila inaurata madagascariensis | reverse complement strand
TATTGGGAAGAGGAACGGAGAGAAGATGGATGTATTACAATCATTTTCCCCTCCCTAAAGATGTAAGAGCAAGGAGAAAGCGGAAACACCGTCAAGAAAGGACATGGAGCAACAAATGTGATCCCTATATATATATAAGTGTATAGTTAGAAAGAAAGGGCGATTCTCTCTCTCTCTCTCTCTCTCTCTTGATGTCGAAAGGGAGGGTGAAAGGAATTCGATTTGGGAATGTGTTCGAACTAAACCTACTGCTTGTTTAGAGAAAGAATAAGGTTGGGATCAATGCATTGGAAAATTACGAAGAATACCTGAAGCATATAACTGATTCATGCTATGGTTAATTGAGTTATTAGTTCTTCTCTTGTTCAACCTTCAAGGGCTTAATTACCCTGAAAATAAAGAAGTAATATCATTAAATTTATTAGTTTAATTCAATAGTTTCAAGAAATCTTGCAAAGGCTTTAGTTTTAAATTTCTTCATCAAACACAAGCCCAAACAATTTTAAAGAGTGTGGATTGTTATACTGAAAACAGTGTAGGAGATTTTACTACAGTTTATTTAATACTTATTACAGAGTAAATCTTTCGAGATTAAATTTAACAGAAGAAGAAATGTAATCATGCACCCATCATTTTTTTTTACAGAATAGCTTAAATACTGGGATCTTCGTAAATCGTGGAAAAGTTTTTACGTATTTGAAGTTTGTTTAATAAATCTGAACCATTCTTCTCCGTAAATACTCGTGTACTTTATAAAGTTTCATATTAGTCACGCTTTAATGTTAATTATGTGGTCGTGAGCACGAGTTCAAAACCAGCGTCATTTTCATCGAATTTTAGGTTCGAGTGCTGGTGTTAATAAATACTTGTCGTTTAACACTAAAATGTCCGTCAGTTTCAGTTACACACAGGAAACTGTTTATTTTGTTTCCCTTTTGGCATTTTTGTAGGGAATTTGAAAATTTATCGTGACTTGTAATGATTTTTTATAGAGATTACATGAAAAATGTTTTTTGGTTCTAAGTTAATTAAGAGAGATTTTTCAACTAAATATACCAAGAACTTCCGTTGGTGTCGACTCGACACCAATACAACTTATCATTATAAGTTGCTGTCGTTCAGCAAAAGATAGTTCACTAAGTAGATACCATTAGCAAAACACAAAATTTAGGAAGTAATATTGCACATCTAACTGACCTTGAATAGAGTGTTGTTGGGTTCATAGAGAAATATGTCAGCTATACTAAAATCGCTGTGACTAAGTGTTTTGTTACATAGCATCTGTTTATTTGCTCATAAAAAATTCCATTCGATTTTCGAACCTTGTGCCGAACAAAAACACTGAAACGATGGCGCGTTGAAAAAGTCTAAGCCCTAATGAAATTGCTTTGTTACGAGAACTTTCTGAGAATGAATTGGAGGGTGGTTTTAGCTGTCTTCTTATAATTTAGATCCGAATGAAGGCATAAGATTGAGCGAAAGTAACTGCGAATAATGTGAAGAAAGTTCTGATGAAATTAATAATATTCCAGTAAATTCTGATACATATGTCGCTAAGGATAGCACAGAATTGATACCGGATAATAATAATGTTCCATGGCAGATCAGTGGCTCGAAATGCGTTTTGCAACAAAGCTGTCGTTCAACAAGCTTCGTGAATCATAATGTCAACGTATTTTTTGTGATAAAAAGGGTTCTAGTATATGATAATTACATAAAATAATATTAAAAGGTCTTAAAACTTAACCCTACTGAGTAGTAGTTCTGCAATTCTTTAGTTGCTGTAACTATTTTATGTATTTTACATCACGGTGTCGAAAGGACATTGGCGGATAATTAATGGTAATCGAAATCCCGGACACATTCAATTGTTAATGGGATTGTGGTTCAAAATAACAAGGTCAGCACTTCCATGCTACTATAGAGAGCAACATAAATAAATAATAAATCAGATAATATCAAATATACTCGCTCCGATAGGAGCAAGCTTGTCCCAAAAGAAATGTGACGTCACATTAGTCTAATGGTGATTCACACGTGTAATGAGGCCGCTGAAAACCCGCCGTGTCGTAAGGTTGATGCATGTTAAATCTTCAGAGACTCAGAATCCCCTCGTGGCCGTGGTGTGGAATTTCGGAGGCGGATTACCAGCTATGTATCATCCTTGTGACTTCACCATGGCTCCAAATTGCGAGGTTTGTTGCCAATAACCCTTACACTCACCCAAGAAAAGTGATTAGCCCTGTGCCTGTGTTTAAACTCAAGATTATAAGAATCTTTTTAAAATATATTCACTTTCTCTATATAATATATATATATATATATATATATATATATATATTTTACTAATATGCATTAGAATTAGAACTTAATTATTTTTAATTGAATCAGTGCGTATTAGGTTTACATGAGACTCAAGTTATGTAGACTAAATAGACTAAAAGTAGTTAGTTTATAGGTTCTTATGTTATTTTTCTCCATATTTTGATTTTGTTTCAGTGTACTCTTTTATAAATCTCTACTTTCTTCCTTTTTCTAGATCTTACTTTTCTGGCACAAAAATAGCTCTCATGTTATTTTTATAATCTTCATCGACAGTATAAGGCTACGTATATGAACTACATGTGTATTCATATTCCCCAGCCTCTAATTCTCTTTTACATTCAAAGAAACATTTCGTATTTAATTATTATTTTCACAGGCGGCATATAGAATGTTCGTAAGTTATTCTACCATTTCTTCATTATTTTTTGAATATCTTTTCTCAAACTTTCACATAATTTAAAACACAGTTTTGAAAAATTAATAACTGTTAAGAGATATATATTAACCTAAAAATGCCACTTACTTAAAAAAAAGTAAAATAACATAATAGTTTTCTAGATATTTATGACTAGAATTTTATTTTGAATTTCCAACAGTTTTAGAAGATGGTAAGGAACACTTGAAAGAACCCAAAGAATGGTTAACAACTTCTCAGCAAACATGTTTTTTTTTTGTTTTGTTTTAATAAAATTCTGAGGTCTCTTATGTTGTATTTTTACAACAACATAAATAACCTAAAAATATATTTTTTTATGCATAATTATAAGAAAACTCCTCATCTTTAGAATGACATTACATTTAGTAGAAGAGAACAGTTTAATATACAAGAAAAATATTCAAGTTTTATGCGAAATTAAGTAAAATGTGTATGGTAATTGTTTGTTTCTTATTAAAAGAATTTCTTCTACGGTCCATTGATTTTTGTTTTTTGGATAATTAGTTAAATTTTAATTTGCCATATATCTTAAACAATGTTATCTAAATATACCCACTAAAATAGTAAATAGAGTTTCAAATTCGATTATTTACACAGTTCAAATATTTAATACCTTCCATGTTCATTTTATTACAAGATTAGAGATAAAAAAAATGTCAATTTTTTTTTATATTTACGTAGAAAAATAATCAAAAGAGCATTCGAAACCATAAAAAAACCAAGTATGAAATAATTTGTAACAACCAAGTGTGAAGTGTAAATTTTCACTATTCCCTAGCTACACTCAGGATGATCCAGGATGGAACTTTTCGCTTGCCCGAGCTCAGCTCGGGAAAAGCTAGGGAGGAGCTTAGCAAACTCTTGTTTCTATAAAACGCATGGTCAAAGAAAACTATAATAATATCGAATCCTCTGCAAAACAGAAACATATTAGATTGCAAAAAGTTTCGTAGAAGTTTACATAAGATATACAATACAATTATTTTTATGATATAGTATGCATATATACATTAAAGATATCTGCATTATTTCTTATTTAAATACCAAAAATATTTCTTCAAAGTTTTGATAATAACAGAAAAGTACAAAAGAAATATGTTTTGTAATTACTATTGAAATCAATAACTGCTATAAATTAAGCTTGTACTTTGTAACATTAAAGATTTTTGTATATAAAACCTGAAAAGCAGACAAAACAGGAACGCAGACTTACTGTTATATCAATTGCTTTAGTATTTATTGAATAAACAATTTAAAAAAACATTACTACAAATAATTTAGAATGAATTTTGGATGCAAAAATGTACCAGAAACAAAACATTATTTCGAGAGTTTTTTTTTTTTCCTGATGTAGCATAAGTTTCTTTTTATTTCACTTTGTTCAATCTTGTGAAAAAAATAACTCTATTAGATAAATCTTTCTTCTACCACTCCTCTTCCTTCCTGTATAAGAAAAGGTATCTTTATACTCAAGAGTGGAAATGCATTAGTTTCGAATCATTCCGTCTGCCAAAGCATATTTATTTGCTTAATATATCTTTAATTTTGAAAAAAAAACTAGCTATCATATCATTCCTGAATAATTCATAAGTGCTTTTGTTATGCAGAACTTACATGCTTAGAGTTTCAATTTTAAAAAAAGTTTGGATGTGTCATTTTATTTTGAAAATGAAAAGAAAATCCTTATTGTATTAATCTAAATGCTGCGACTGCTGATTCAATGGAACAAATCAGTATTTTTTCAGCAAAACAAAAATAAATAATTACTTTGATGTAAGTAAAATTTTTATTTTTATTTTGCTTTCATATTGCACAATAAGCTAAAACATCTTGACACTTCTTGTAAGGAAATTATCTTGGATTCTTCAAACATCGTACCATTGATATTTATTGCATATTTTATAAAAATTTGAAATTTTCTTTTACAATTCTTGCAGAAAATGCTTAGATGTAAAATAATGCACTGTTTTTAACTAAAATTTATGAGTGGTCGATTATCTTATTTTCTACTGATGAACTGATAAGTATGATTTTTTTTAAAAAATAAAATGCAGCTTTTTCATTAACATTTCTATATGGAAGTGTAATGAAATATATATATATATATATCCTATAAGTGTATTGTTTCCAAGTGTTTTATAAAAATACAACATCTGATATGTTCATGCAGGTTCAAAATCAAGTTAGTCCTGAGTATTCTCATGTAGATAGGCTAAAGAATAACTGAAAAGATATTACCATGCGGAGTGTCACTTTTACCACTTTGTCATGGTTTTTAATACACCCACTGTATTCAAATTGTAAATAGTATCTAAGTACAACTCTATAAAATCATTAGATATCATGAATGTCCAAAGAACATCTAAAATAATGAAATTGATATATATAATGTTAAGAAGAGCGCTTTAAGTCTACGTTTGTGAAAATCATATCACTAACTGCTTTCATTACCTGCAAAGAAAAAAGGACTTCAGATACTTTTCTAAGTATAGCCTTATTAACAACATTGTATAAGCAAACGTTTTGAGTACAAGTGCGTTAATTAAAATGTTAGTTATTTCTTAGTTTATAACGTACCTTGTAGAAAACTCTGGAACAATTAATCAATATTAAATCCTATATTATTCTAATAAAGGACTAGCTTTTCTCTTATTTTTATAGCAAAGTTGCGTATTATATTTAAATTTGAGAATATCTTTGAGCCCAGTGCTGCTGAAGAACCGCCATGTAAACGGGGCCGTTTCATGTTAAATGTGTCGAGGTTCAAACCAACTCCCGCTGGTGGGAAAGATAGGAGAGGTTGTTACCAGCTCCAGTGTCGTCTTCGTTCCTTGACCAGGGCACAAAATTACGAGACCCGTTGACCCAGGTCATGGTGTAGCTTTATAGTGTGACGTTAATAAAATACTCCCTTACTTACTTGAGAATATATTTTTTAATCAAAACTGCCCTTTTTGATAGAGCCCTAAATGAGTAAATATATTACTGGTCAAAGTTATAAGATAATAGTTAAGTTATGGAACATAACTCAAATGGACTAGAACAGAAACCGTATCAATTAATTTTAGGTGGTTGAACTGTCTCTTTGAAATCTTTCATAAAACTCCTTGGAATATGAAATTATTCATGTTTAAAATTAATCACTAAATGATAAAGATATATTATTTTCATAATATTTTAATGTTATAAAGAACATGTTATATATAAATTTAAAACTAATATAAACGTACAAAACTTAAGCCTCAAGATAGTTTCTCTTATAAATGAGTTCTAAATATTTTTTTTTTTTTAAATTCACATTATTCTATCTGACTCATATTCATATTACTCATAGTCATATCTTAGGTCAACTGAAATACTCAAAGCAAACATCAATTATATAAAGTGTATAATTAAAATAGACGAAGTGGATAAGTTGTTTTTTTATCAGGTACTTTCACTATTTCTGTATCTTATATTCTGCGGGTACATAGCCATAGTGTTGCTTTAGAATGTGACGTTCATACTGAATCAGTCAGTTTTCGACTTTCACAAGGTCTCTTTTGCTATGACTAAAATTTTTATTTTTAAAATTTAAGTGCCTATGCAAAACGCTATTAAGAAATACATTTAACTTTTAAGCAAATTTAATATTTAAAAAAGTATTTTATATCAAAAGCATATTACTTTTTTTAAAAAATATGAATATAGAAAAAGTAAACGAAAATTAAGGACAATTTACATCAATGTCAAGTCACTAAGCCAGCGTTTCTGAAACTGTTCCTCAAAGGGGCGTGAAAACTCTACGAGAAGGCGCCAACATATTGAAAAGTAAAAAAAAAAAAAAACAGATTATTTAAGAAATCATTAATTTACTGAAAGTAAACAAACAAAATACGTTCTGGCATAATAAAAGTTAAAATTCATATTTCACAGATATAACACACTTATAAATGTATCAGTAATGCGCAATGTTTTTTATAATTAATTTAACAATTCTAAGTTAAGAACAAGTTTAATAATTAACAGTGACTCCATGGAGTTGTCTATATACAAAAATTAACCCTTATCTTTATAAGTTGTACGGTTTTTAATTAATCCCTTATCTGCCGATTAAAAATTACGCGATTTGCTCCCCAATGTCAAATTTTTCCACGTAGGCACGCGTATGTGATATATTGGGGAGGGGAGAAGAAAAAGAATAAAAAATATAGTGAAGTACTCTGAAATGAGTAAATATTTCTCAAATACTGTCAATTTACTGCTGTTGCATTCCGAAGCCTTTGGAATAATTTTTTGAATAGCAGTGCACAGAAAGGATCGTCAGGAAAGACGTATATATACGTCTGGCTCAATTAACACTTTGGCTGAACTAGACAATTATATACGCCGGTGGCACTTAAGAGATTAAAGTCGTTTCTTGTAGCTTTAGCGTCAAAGTATAGTATTATTGAATTTAATACATTGATTGTTTGGAGGGAGGTGAGGAAAATTATGATTTAACATTGGGTCGCTAACATTGAAAATTTGAGAAGCACTGCACTAAGCACATCATGAAAGAAGTTGTCTCCAAATTAGTTTAAGATACTCAAGGAAGAATTGGTAGCTTGTCATTATGCAAACGCACTTTCATTCCATTTCTTCTTAACCCAAAGCAAGTTTTGTCATAGAGTGAAATATGCACAGGCCTCCAGAAACAAAGGTGTATGCTTTTTTGAGCTTTATTTGCAATTAATGAACAGATACAGTATACTTAGAAATTGTTTTATAGAACATGACGTAGATACTTGCTTAAGTCTAACAAAATATTATTAACTATAAAAGAGGACTCTTTGCACAATCGTTCATTCTTTGAAAAAGTATTAAATCGCAGTTTCTTATATCGAAAATATCGTGGATAGAAAACAGGTTTTAATAAGGCATACCCCCTCCCCTAGCTACAAACCACTGGTGATGCCAACTTTCCGTGCTAGCAATGGGGTACATAATGTGACGTAATAATCACATGACTGCAATCACGTGTCTCAAGCGAATCAGTTCATGCGCTAAATTGGTGCCAAAATTTTCTTTTTACTTAAACTTTCTTTAAAATATACATATTTGTCTACAATAATAACGCATGTAGACAAATGAAATTACACTTGCTTTTAAAGTTCATATATAACCAATAATTTAAAAAAAAATAAAACATTTTGTAAAATATTAATATTTGAACATTTTCGACTTATTATCAGATTCGAAATTTTCCCAAACTTTTGCCAATAGAGTAACAAGTAAAAGTTCAATGCCTGTTTTCAGTTCAATAGATAACATGTGATTACCTTTTTTAAGTGAACATAAATTTAGTTCTCATTTACCCTCCAAGCGGTCTGCACGTAAAATTCCGCCATTCCAGAGATGCTTTTTCTGCTTTCAAGCAAGATTCCCAAAAGCGGTCGAGCCACATTCTTAAAAATACGGTTCAACCGCTTTTGAGAACCCCACCTGAAAGCAAAAAAATATGTGCGGTGCATTTTTGAAGCATCTCCAGAATGGCAAGACTTTAAGTGCAGACCGCTTAGAGGGTTAAGTTGTCGTATACAGAAATGGTGAGACATGCATGAAATAATTCTCGCTGCAACCCATGCAACAACAGGAACTAAAGACTAACTTAATACACATTCAGTAAATTAAAATAAAGATTCTAGATTGTATGCAAAACACCAACCACACATTGCAATTCTAAGGCATACTCATATATTACCATCTGAGAGAGGACGTACGTTTGGATTAAGCAAATAAGGAGGTCAAACTGTAGGATTGTTCGAAATATGGGTCGAATGGCAATTTTCATCGAGTACTATTAGCAGGAAGGTATTACAGAATATCAAGAATCTGGCGGTCAACTTGGAGTAACGACAGAACGCTAAAACAGAGTGATTGTCATATGATAGCTGATATCAAATAAGAAATGTTGATATGAAGGCTAAAGTTTAAAACATTTCCACACTTAAATCAATAATCTTTTTAGTTAGGAACTTAAATTCGAAAAAAAAATTGCGATAAAATATCTATATCCAAATAATCAATCAGAACAGTTCACAAGCTCATCATTCATGTTGCTGAAAAAGTAAAAGGTAACATATCAAAATTTCAGCTGCTTATTATAAGTAATTTTTAATTCAAGTTATTTCATTGAGATTTGTATTGTTATCGTGAATTTTTCATAATTTGTTTGGATTTCTACACCCTTATCAGTGTTAGTAATCTCTGATGTGCCATAGTCATTTTTCCGATATGTAAGCGGGACACGACTATAACCATTGACCAGTCGCTATAACCATTGGTTATCGACTCAGCAAATAGAAGATAACACATAGTATAATCACACAGAACACTGTGCAAATTGCCCATTATTAGTGCACACCTCCAAATGTTTTTTCCTTGTTGCCGAGCAAATTTTACCTGAAACATCACAGAATGGAAAAGCTTTTCTGCCGTGAATTCCACTTTGAATTCAGCCTTGATGACCAGCACAAATATTTTTGAATAAATTCGGGACAGACGTGGGACACTCATTTGAATGTCACTTTTCACAAAATTCAGCAATTAGGAATTTCCTATACAAAATGTATCTTTATTTGAGAACAGAACCGTTTAATTGTCATCCGAGACAGCCAAAAGGAACAATGGTATTTCGATGATACTCTACGTTTTTTGTAGTTTTACCCTTTATTTCTCAAACCTCTGGATTTATATTTAAAAAAGAACAATGACTGAGAGATCAAACGCAACATGCCTTTTCCTGCTTGTATTTGCGCTTCCTCAACACTTCCCTGTGCAGTGCGATCAGTAAATCTCTAAGCAGTAGAGCACGATTGGATTCTGATAAGCCGGTGCTTCCAATCATCTCAAACTCTCTGTTCGGAAAGCGTACGGAGAGAAAACATTTATATTTCTATATATTGTGAGTATTTTTTTCTCTCTAATAAATTATTTCTCTAAAACTTTCTTATAAAAAAGCGTTGTACATAATCACTGCAAAATTTTTGTTCTGCTGTTCCATTATAATATTAATGTAACATTCTAAACAGTTTTTTTTACGAATTCTGAAAGGCATGATGTTAATGAACTTAGATTATATTTTTTAAAGAAAATGACATCATGTAGAACAAATGTATGCATTTTGAACTCATTTACAGTGACGGGATCATTAGGGGTGCAACGCATATAGTTTATTGTGTTGCTTTTCTTTTCAAAATTTAATTATGTTTTGTGGAGAGTATTATTTTATTCATAATAACGTTCTGTATTGTAAAACTTGAGCATATTTCTGTTATTATATATATATATAACACAGCAAACAAAGTTATTTTACATATTTTGTGTCAGAGTCAAAAAGTATTTCAATGCTTAGTTTTCGTAGAAGTAATGAGATAGCCAAGTTCTTATGGATGCAAACGTGCAAGGAACGGTGTTTCTGTCGAGTAGAGAGTTAAAATCCTGGTGCCCCCTGAAAACCTGCCGTGTAAAGAGCTGACATATATTAGCTGTCCAGGTTAAAAGTCCCAAGGTCAACATGGCGAAGATGTTTGAACAGTGAAGTATCACCTCCGGTTACGTCCTCTTCACTTAAACACAGATGAAAACTGAGCCCCCGGTGTTAAACAATAAACCAATCAATCAACACACCAATCGGAAACACCTTTAAAAGAAAACAACATTTCAATAAAATGTTCAACAAGGCAGACGTAGATCAATTAAAATATTTATTAATTTTCTTATTTTGTAAAGATTTAGATTAGAAATATATAATCCATTTGTTCTAAAAGTTTGATACTTTCTTTTTCTACACATTTTCACCCCATTTACCCACCTCTTCAACCGCTTTAAAATTTCTTCAAAATACGTCGATTTCTATTTCTTCACATTTTTCAAAAATGAAATTTCTTACTTATCTTGACTACATTATTTTCTTAGTAAAAATAAAATCAAGGAAATATTAATGTGTAATTAATTTCTAAACTTATAATTAACAAAGAATTTTGAAGTACGATTTTAACGATTGTTAACACCTATTTTATAATTTACCTTTTAAAAAATTTTTTTAAAATGAGTAATTAGTATTCTCTTCATGTCATATGCAAATTTCAAAAATATGAAACAAAAAAAACAATAAAACATAAAAACATTGCTTTACACAGTTTTCTTAATAGTATAATTAAAACTTACTTAAAGTTCACTTTTGTTATGGGTGTCATCTTAATGTTGCTTTAATATAATTTATCATTTTTTATGCAAAGTGAGATTTTTACACCCGAAAGGGCAGCCATACTCTCCCCTCCTCCGAAGAAAGAACACACGTTATGAATTTTTTAATTAACCTTTCAGGTTGCTGAATTAGCTTTAATAATTTATTGATGTTTGTTTGTTTTTTCCAATTTTTATCCCATTTTACTCCCGTTTGAAGAAATGACTAGAAAAATAAAAGGAAATAACCATTTTTTTCTGTAATGTCTTACCTCTTGTAATGAATTACATTAACTTAAAAAATTATTTACGTGGTGAGTGAAGTGTGAAAAATTTTTTGCTTCGTGGCTTATGCGAAATGAAAATTTTGCAAAACAGTATTGCTATGTGTTGTTTTTCCGCAAAAAAAGTTGCACTTTTTTAATTACACACTTCACACTTTTAACCATTTTTACATGTGCATTCCGATTATAATTTAATTCATTGCTTGAAGTAAATCTATAAGATGCCGTATTTACATTTCAGAGCAAAATGATATAGTTAAATAATCGTTGTTTCTTTATAAGTAGTTGCAAATAATTCTAAATGATCTTTTTTGTCAGAAATTAACTATACTTTTGTCTGAAAATGTAACTTTGTCATACTTCTTGCTTTCCGCTCTATGACGGACGGAATAATTTTGAAAGATTATCCATTATTAACGTTGCATTTAGAAGCAACACGGTATTATTACCTAAAACATTGTTATCTTGTAATTTTGAACCATGCTCTGTGATTAGGACGATACCTGAGAGAGCTAGAACACCACTCCTCAAACTATATTCTCCTCAGATTGATTATTTAATTTTTTAAATTTCTTGGCAGCAACATGAGGGTGAATGGTATTATATCTTGATACTATAAACTACTTGATTTTAATACACACGTAAGTTGACATTCATTCTCAAAATATCCACACGAACACTTTGAGCTTCAGTTCTGGCAGATTTAACACTAAAACGTCTGGGATCTTGATTATTCTTATACGTCCACCTGTGTTGTTTCAACACCGACATATAAAATATATAAAGTAAGCGTAATAACTAAATATATAACTGGGTATTCAGTAGGGTTTAGTTTTAAGACTACTTAATATTATTCCATGTAATTATCATGTATTATGACCCTTTACATCATAAAAAACTGACATTGACATTATGTCTTGCGAAATGTGTAGGGCGACTGCGTTGTCGCAAAACATTTCAAGTCGCAAATCGACCAGTAGTATTACTGTTATGTAGTATCAATTCTGTGCCATCCGTAGATACATACATGAGATTTTCTGGAATGTTATCAATTAACATACACATCTGTACTTTCTTTTCACTCTTCGTAGTAATTTTTATTCAATATTATATCTTCATCGGAATATAAATTAGAGCAAGACAGCTCACCCCACCATTCGATACGTTCTCAGAAAGCTCTTGCAACAAATTAACAATTTCATCAGGAATTAGACCTTTTCTGCGAGTCATCGTTTAAAGGTTTCTGCTCGGCCCAAGATTCGAAAACCGAATGAATTTTTTTTTATGAGCAGATAAGCAAATGCTATGTAATGAAACACTTAGATTTAGTATAACTGACTCGCAATAACAATGTTTTCTAGGTCAAATAAATGTGCGATATTACTTCAGAAAGTTTGTTTTGCTAAGGGTACCTACTTTGTGAGCTGTCTTTCGCTGAACGACAACAACTCATAAGGATACATTACCTTGGTGTGAAACAGTTACCTGCGGACTTTCTATGTGTATAGTTGTCTCCAAATTAACCTAGAATCACAAAAGCTTTTTCGCGTAGTCACTAAGAAAAATGATTAAAAGTGACGAAAAATATTCAAATTCCCTGTAAAAATGAGGAAAGGAGAACAAACTAACCGGGGTCAGGTATCCAATCTACACCGATGGACGTTCATCCATCAATCTCTTTATACGGAGTGTCTTTCGTGCCACCAAGACACGATCACATGACTCAAATGTATTCATTGCCTCCACGAGCTTGAGAACATGACCCTGGTAATTTAAATGAAAGTTTCAACATCAAAAGCTCTTATTTTGTTCAAAAGTGTCGTTAATGGAAGCAGATATAAAATGAATTTATTTAAATTCATCCGGATTAGGGATTGCAATATCGGACCAAAAGTTCAATACCGGTATTCGGTATTTTTTAGATTTTAATACCACGATACCGCTTTTAATACTGGTAGTAGAAATTTTAGAAAAAGAAAGAAATTTCAGGTGTTTCTTTGTTTTATTTGCCAGTTTTATTAGAGAGTGTAAATATCACAAAAAATAATTTTGTTAGTTGTAAACTGTAACAGTATATAAAGAAACGCAAAAAACAAAGGAAAATCTTATTTATTTAAATAACAAAAAAGAGTAAACACATCACTATTCAGTCTGCGGTAGTATTACAAATTTTTGAAATTGGACCTTAAAAAACATAATGCATCAATGAGATTGTATGATATGCAAATACAATGTGAATAACAAACTCACCAATTAAAAAAATATTGTGAAATACTACTCACTTTCTTCACAACTACAACCTTGTTTTCACAGATATGAATATCAGACTACGAATCCTTGGCGTTTACAGTATCGCTCTGAGCTACAATAGAATAGTTTTAGCTTTTGCCACCTTGGATAATTTCCATATTTTATCACTTATCTTGATTGTACGAAGCATTTTTATATTCACAGTCTAATTAATCTCGCCCATTAGGGAGACATAAAAACAAAAACGCATACTATGTTGATATGTTGGAGATCCCTGAACATATAGTAGAGACAATTTTAAAAAAATCTAGTAAATGCCGAAAAAACGGTATTTAAACTTGTAAATACTAGTATTACAAAATTGTACAAATGGCTCAAATTACCGGTATTCGGTATCCTGGTATGCCAGTATTGCAATCCCTAATCCAGATATTCTAGAATCTTATAGATTGCAGAAATTTCAAC
The DNA here is from genome assembly GCA_019973955.1 of Trichonephila inaurata madagascariensis. Taxonomy (NCBI): domain Eukaryota; kingdom Metazoa; phylum Arthropoda; class Arachnida; order Araneae; family Nephilidae; genus Trichonephila; species Trichonephila inaurata. The sequence goes on along the minus strand of BMAV01017163.1, from coordinate 168,385 downwards.
CATAAATTAACTTATCCAAATGGTAGGTTTCTTCTCTTGATATTTTACTTATGTGGAAAAGCATATAATCTCTATTTGCTTATGATTTGCTTAGTATATTATTTTATAATCAATGGTATATAAATATTTAAATATAATAGAACACCTATTAATAAGCTTTCAAGAGTTTTCTCTGGCAATTTTTTCTTCCTCTTTATTCATTTTTTTTTATCAAAAATACAAAACGGAATCTTCTAGGTAGTTTTAACATATATTCCACTGAAAATTGGGTAAAATTTTTCAGTATGGGTTTGCGTTTTAGCAAAATAATGATAACGTAAGGTTTGAAGTCAATAGGAATAGGACAATCTAAAGAGGTTTTTATGTGTGATTGTTCAAAATTTTTGACTACTATTAGGCATTACAGATTTCGAATTTTTCATTTTAGTGACAAAAAATTGATAGATAAGTTATAATAAAAATATAACAATATCATTTAGTTTCTCATATCGATATTAAGAGTATTTTTAAATAAAATCAAATAACATGAAATATGAGGGCTATATTGAAAGTTTCCGCCCATCCAGTATAGTGGTTAGTGACGCTGACTGCGGTGACGTAGGGCCTGGGTTCGAATCCCGGAAAAGGCATGGATTTTTGTATTGTAATCCTTCATGACTTTAAATTCCTTCTTTCCTTTGTAATGTGTGTTTCATGCTTACTTCTGTAAGACCCCCTGTGATACTTTGTGGTGCACCGGGATTTATAAATGTTCTCAATGAAAAAAGAAAGTGATGAGAGAAGTATTTATAGAGGAATAAAAATTTAATTAATAATAAAATAACAAAAAAGGGAGTTATGATATGTGATATTATATCGTTTTTTAAAAAAAATTGTTAGTCAAATTGCAAGACAAAATATTATGAACTTCCTCACAGTTTTCTATGAACTAGTCTGGAGAATGCGTGGGAGTTCAAGTGATTAATAAAAAAAGAAATTAAACTGCTACTGGAGAAGATAAGGAATCATCATTGCACTTACTTCTGTGAGCAAAAGGAAAGACTACTGGGTCCAGAGGAAGTATCTACGAAAGAGCATGGATGGTAGGATTTTTGTAATCTTTTGTTTTTATAATTTATGCAAAGTAGATAAATGACGATGAAACCAACAGTAGGCACAGTTTTCAGATGGGTTCCATTAGCATAATAACGAATTCTAATCAATGTATATATATAAGTCACCCAACTCGACAAATCTCCCTCCAACAGAGAACATTTGGGCTTTCATACATCGGTCTATATATGAAACACTGACCAGAAATTCCAAAACTTACATGACATGACTTCCGTAAACGCGTCCTCTGATTTGTCCTGATAATCGGATGACGTTCTTTTATGCAATTCTTAATTTAAATTCGCTATATCTAAGACATAAACTTACGATTACATCCCGCTTGGTGGGTTAGCGAAAAGCTATTTATTTACATGAAAGTCCTGGGAGGTCAGGACTTTTACCAGTTAAAAAGCCTGTAAGATGAAATTAACGTGAATAATTAAACACACGCATATGTACGCATATATATATATATATATATATATATATATATATATATACAGATTGTATCTAAACTCTGCGGCAAACCTTTAAGGGGTGATAGTATTGATCTAGCCAAACAATAGTAAATAGGAAACTTATTATCCCAAACGTCTTCCGAAGGAGATAGGTGCCGTTAAAGTTTAGGGTCCGAAATTTAACATGATTATAAAAAACAGGAACATGGGTCAATTCGTTAGTGGTTTTCATTAAAATTATTCTTTTTGTCTTGTGAGGAGAATCACAAGACAAAATTTTAAATGCATGTGCACCTTTTATGGACTGAAATTACCTTATTGTACAATGTGTTTAAGATGATATGGCACTATTATAATGCAATTAGTTACTGGATATCGTCAACATATCACTGAACTGTTAAAAGTTTATGCAGGCTAATAAGAGGTGACTTTTCTCGTATAAGGAAGCCATACTGTCGATCGCACTGTGTTTAATTGCTGTATGCCTGAGTAAGTCAAATGTTGACAGAAACCAATGGTACTCTCACTTCCGCGCACAGATTGAATGGCTATACATAGGTAAGTTTACTGGCATATCCATAAAGATCAGTTAGATTCCTTTCCAGAATATTTTATAAATGTTAAAAGTGTATAACACTAAAAGGTAGTTCAAGCAAGACCACCATCATAAAGAATCTTTGAAATTATGGGTGACACCACAGGTAGCTTGGAATAAGTTTTAGCACGTTGGATAGAGCATAATTGATCCATTTGGCATTTCGGATCTATCGCTAATTCAACCCGTGTTGTTTACCATTAGTTCAACTTGACCTTACATAAACACTGTGTATATACGGTGCAAAATGCAATCTGTAGCTGGAAAAGGACCAGCCCGCTACAAGCATGACAATCAATTTATCATGTTTGAAGTTGTTTATCTGGCTGTAAGATCAGCAACCTCGTGGGGGTATTATTGATCATATATCCAGATGAATGAAATGCAGACCACAAAAGATAATATCTACCAGTTTTATACTGTATTAAAGTCGAAACAATTGAAATGATCTAAGTTAGAATTCATTGGTCTTGAAAATAAAATGATTTGCCTTATTGTATAAATTAGTTTGCGTATGAAATTTAAAGAAGATCGGATTATTCCTACATGTGCTTAATTTTCTGCTGTACAGAGGAAACAATTTCTTTTTAACTATAATTAATATTTCATTAGAAATAATGACGAAGTCATTCGACACATTTGTGATGAAACACCAAAGTAAAATTGTTAAACGATAGACCACCATAGCTACTATCTTTCGCTGTGCTTTTCTAATTCGTTACTGTCCAAATCCTTAAGTCAGCGTTTCTCAAACTGTGGGGCGTGCCCCTAGGGGGTGGCATATTGAAAAATCGAAAATAAAAGGTTATTTAGGAAAATTATTAATTTATGGAAAGTAAACAAACAAAATATATTCTGAAATAATAAAAAATTAAATATGCCTTTACACTGAAATAATACACTTCTAAATATATCAGTAATGCGCAATGCATTTTATAATTAATTTAACAATACTAAGTTACGAACAAGTTTAATAGTTATCAGTGACAGCATGGACTTGTCATATAAAAAATTATACCCCAAAATTAATATTTATCTCGGTAATTTGTTCGGTTTATAATTAATCCCTTAACTACCGATTAAAAGTTGCAGAATTCGCTCCCCATCGCCACCGTTTTCTACGTAGGCGCGCGGATGTAGTGCATTGGGGAGGAGAAGGCGAAATAAAGAAATCCTCTGAAATAAGTAAATCCTTCGTAAACACTGTCAAGATCTTTTTACTGAATTACAAAGCCTTCAGAACAACTTTATGGATTGAATGATTGAATATTAACGTCGCACTGTTCAGCTACACGAGGGCTTTTGGCGACGGACCACGCAATTTTGAACCATGGTCAAGTGACGTGAACGACACCCATGCTGGCACCCTCCTCTCCTAACTACCACACCACACCAACGGGAGGACGTTTCAGCTCTCGACAGATTTAACGTAACATCGCTGCCCTACACGGCGGATCTTTAGTGGTACTGGGCTCGAACTCGTGACAAGGCAAGCCACGGTCCGATACCTATACCACTCGGCTACCGCGGCCACACAACTTTATGGAAGGCAGTGCACTGAAAGGATCGTACTTCGGAAAGACGTATATATACGCCTAGAGCAATTATCGCTTTGGCTAAGCGAGACGTCTATATATGACGGTGGTGCTTAAGAGGTCAATACCGTGCTGTAGGTTTAGTGTCAAAATGTAGTATTACGGAATTCACTACATTTTTTTGTTTGGAGTGGGGCGAAATGAAAATTATGATTGAATATTGGGTCGCCAATAGTGAAAGTTTGAGAAGCACTGCTCTAAATCTCTCATTTTCCCTACAGCTAGAGTGACACTTCCTGAATCAATCTCAAGGACCTGGTTTTGAGGTAGATTAAATGATGTGAGATTGATAACAGCAAAATACCACATTGGTAGATTCGTTTCCGACCGATCGGTAACTGTTCAAAAGAGAAGTATTCGTCGGGAAGCCGTTTTATCTCTCCTTTGTATATTCCGGAAATGTATGGGATAATCAATGTTGAGATATCTTCGAGAATATCTTGGGGAAACTGTGTTTCTGTACTTAAGGTATCTGACTACCCTAAAATCTTGATTTTTTTTTCAAAAATTGACAAAAAGTTTTTATGATTTTATTTTATAGACCATCTTATTAGATTAATAAAAATACCAAACTTTTTATTTTCCATTCACTAGAACAAAAACTACATGTGTTTTAATAAAATAAGATGCCGTAACTTTACACAAGATGTCAAACTTTAAAATGCGTTTTACTCGAAACGTGTTTTTTTCGAAAAACTCAAACGGGGACAGCGATTGCTTAAAAAGTTTTGAAAATAATTTCCTGAAATTTTTTGTGAATATTTTGTATAACAGTAGAAGTGTTTTGACCTTCAGATTTATCAATCACTGTTTTATTTTAAAATTTTCAGTCCTTTAGGCGAGTATAATCACTGTTTTTTTTAGCAATTTCATATAGCTACTATGATAAAGTGCTCTAGTTTTTGTAAAAATTAAAATGTCTATTATCCTGAAAATCATTTCAAACATTAATAACAAAGTAACACATTAAAATTGAAAAATTAAGAATTTGTTCAAAAACTTTTTGTACAGAGCGGGGCCCGTTTATGTAATTTTTTGTACACTTTCAACAGTTTTTTGCACTTTTAATAATAATAATTTTTTTTTCTGTTTTCAATTTTACGATTTTTCCTTAAAATATACTAAATAAATGTAAAAACCACAAAAAATCCCCATATCTCCATTTTTTTCAAAAAAAAGTTGTCGCAAGTAGCCGGATACCTAAATATCTAATACAAAGTATCAAAAGCAGTTTTGGAAGTCAAATAAAAACGTGTTAATATCGGCAAAAAAGACTGAATAATGTTAAGGAAAAGAAACTATGGATTGCATAGTTATATTTATTGTTAATTATGCTTACGGTTTTAGCTAATATATTTATCATATATATGAAACTTTTTCGCTAGCCTTACTGTCTTTTAGAATTGATAAAGAATATATTTCTTTTATTTCAGGTACTGATTTATGTATGATTGTTTCAAGCATTCCGTTATGAAAACAGTAAACATCGAAAATATTACTTGTCTTACTTATCTGTCTTTTTTTGTTACTGTTGTTAATTTATTATAAATGTAAGTAAGAAAATTGATTTAAAAACAAAAACAATTTATTGGTACATTTAATGTTTAAACTCATAGAATTTTTATCAACAAGAATCCTTTCTTCAAAAGGGAAGTCAAACTACAACTATTGTACATTCGCAAATTCTGATATAACACTACACGCGTTGCAAAAATTCAGAATACGATGTGTATGCAAATAAAGAGTTCAATTTTACCAACGTCTTGCTTTCATATTTTTTTTTATCTAACGACGTCGTAAAAAATTACTAATTTCTTAAAAAGTTCCAGTACATTCTTCGAGTAACATTTCATGAATAAACAATAATTATAAAGTGCTTAAATACTTTTGGGAATAAATTATCTTTATTTGTATTGATAAATCAGTTCAAGGAAATAAAAGAGCAGTAAACGTCACTAAACGTTTTAAAAAAGGATTCAAAATCTTAATGAGAACATTTTTAAGATATTTGAAGTCTCCTAAATACAAAAATAAGCTTTTACTATCTAATAATGTAATCATACAAATAAAGTACATTTATACTTAGTTTTATAATTCGTAAAATAAGTGACTTCGTTAGGATATTCCACGAAATTTTTTTGTTTTAAATATTATGGCTGTTATCAAATAATGCACAACTTTTATTTGAACCATCAAATAGAACTCTTCAACAAACAGAAATTTTAAAAACTAACTCCTCCTTTTCGAAGTTTTATAAAACCCAGAATAAATCTCTTTGATGATGAAATTTGCTCAGCCTTGAAGAAAATAACATCAATAGATGATTTTTTTTTCTGCCCAAGCATAAGTCTTCTACAAATTCAAAGTCAAAAAGCAATAGTTTTGAATAACTCTAAGCTTCAGAACATGTTTATTCAAATCAGATTTATTTAATTATGCAAAAAACTGTCCACTCTTATGAAACATGAATAATGTATATGCATTTCATTCTTTGGCAAAATGCTTCTGAGATTCAGTAAATGAAAAGAAAAATTTACGTCGGCCATTTTATTCTTAGTTTAATAAGACACAGTGAAATGCATTAAGTCGAGATACAGTTATTTTTCTTCAATGGAATAAATAAGTTACTTCGACACACAAAATAGTAAGTAATGCATTTTGTAAATCCTTGATTCTATATATATATATATATATATATAAATCTGAAGATTATAATGATGTGTTATATATATATATATATTATATTATATTTATTATGTTTTAATGTACCATTTAGGCATGGAATTTATAGTAAAACTGCTTCATAAATTTACATATTTGCGTTAAAATATAAAGTAAGTTGACCACATAATAAAACGAAAAAGAAACTAAAACTTATTTACAACATAAAAAGCAATGTATTGTTATTGCGTTTTTTAAATAAAAAAAAAATGTACAGTTTTTTTGGCAAAAGAAATTTCAAATGCGATTACATATTCATTGTATTTAAAACAAGTAATATGATAATAATTTTTTAAGTCAATTCCTACTCATATCAACAAAGAAAAATTTATTTTTTAGCTACTTTTTATTAAATAGTAAAAATTAATATAAATGTGTATATACATAGGACAGAATCACAACATTAAGTGGTAATTCATTTTTATTCATTATCATTAAAGTATGGTATTGTCATCCAAAACAATCGTGTATATAAAATTTCAGTTCAACTGAATACTTTAAAACGTGAGAAAAAAAAACTTTTCAAATTTTATCACAAGTCGCCCAAAATGATGCCATAGTGGCTGTATTTGTAATTATTTTAATAATTAGTTTTAATCAATTAATTTTTATTAATTATAATTTAATTACTCTATTGTCATCCAAAATAATCATGTATATAAAATTTGAGCTCAATTGAGTGCTTTAAAATGTATTTTATAAACGATTGAAAATTCCACAAATATAAATAAATAAATAAATATATAGAGAGTGTGAGCTAATAGTAGAAATTGAAAAAGAGTTTGGAAACTGTATGTTGCTGTGTACATCGAGTAATTTACACCTTAAATCATCCAGTGGGTCATTTATTCAGCATGTATTAAGTATATGTTCTGTTTTGCATCAAACCCCCAACACCACCGGAAAAATCCATTTTGAGAAAAACCTCAATTACATGTGCATTTTGATTAAACATACAATCGATTAGCATTTCAAAACAAATAAATTAGTCAAATGCGAAATCAGAACTAATTAAAGACTTTAAAAAGTAACAGTTCTAAGCTTTATATAATAAAGGTATACATTTCAAAACACATTTCCTGGAAAAAGGTGTATTGAGCTCTTGAAATTGAGTCATCCAAGGTAATGATACAGATACAGGTTTTGGACAAACCTAACATATCGTTTAATGTCTTCTAATGTATTAATAGGGTACACGGGAGTTACCGATGTGTGAATATGATATGTTCCATGAGACGTGAAGAAAAGGTAGAAATAAAGCAGAAGTAGCGTCATGTGATGGATGAGATATTTCTGAAATAAACCTGTAATCATCATGAATACCTGATGGAAATATTAGGTAAAAGAGAACTACACATGAACAACGTTTTTCTTGATATAGTACATTATTTTATTTATTTATCTTTAATGACTATTATTTCTCCTTATGACTGTGATGAATAAGTTTTTGTTAATGACATATATGTATAGCCTATAAATAATAAATAGCTATATATGTCATAAAGTGCCTTTGTAGGAGTCTATTATAGAAGGAATCGCAATTATATGCAGTTAATTTAGAAGCAAGTTCAAAAACATGGCATTATCGCAATGTTCATCAATTCTTTGACGTGAAATAACGCCTATCACCTAATATAATCCTAAATTTTCCACCATAATTATTGAAATAAACAACAGTCTTTCATATTTAGTACCTAATCCATCAGTAATTAATTCCACAATAGCTCCTATTAATGTTACTCATATTTTAAGATTATACCTATTAATTACTTACAACGACAAAACTTTACAAAAAAACTAAATAGGCATCATTTTAAGTGTTATATTTCATACCAGAGCTACCGCCGCTGGTTGAAAAATAATGCAACTTAATTTAACTGTTGCTACAATTAATTAATTTAAGAAATTATTATCGCTTCTTTGTATCACTGGAGCAATTGTGACGTGTTGGAGGAGTTAATAACACCTGAACAATCATTGTTTTTTAGAGAAAGTTCCTTAGAAGTTTTCAAACGATCAGTTTAATATATGCTTTACAAGAAGAAGAAACCAAGGAAAAGGTTTATTATTTTGGTCAAATTTTTTAATGTGCTACCTGACCCCTTTTAAATTTGATTATGGAAAATAAATTCTTACATCTAAACATACTCAATATATATATACAGGGTGATTCAAAACTTATCGTTCACATTTTGTGGAGAGATAGAAAATATTTCAGAAAACCAAAATCACAAAGGAAAATGTATCCGCCAACATCATCTATATGAGCAAAATGTTGTTGTAGCTAATGCCACCTGTCTGGCGTAGTCAGAGCGAGGCCCACGAAATTCATCGTGACAAGGGGCTAGAAGTACGCCTGTCGTTGGCCTAGGCCTTGGGCACCATACAGGTAACAGTACGAATAAGCTCAGCGAAATTCCCGGAAGGGATGATAGATGGTGACACCTCCTATCTCCACCTCCGCAATTTTGCCATGGGACTGGAGGGAAGCGAAATTTTCTCCAGTCCCCTACTCTCGTGATTCAGCCCACAAAAATTTCGGACCCACTGATTTAACGAGCACGTACTCTGTGTGCATTCGGAGGGTATTTGGTGGCATCGGGCATCGAACTCAGGCCTTCCGGTCTGGAGTCCAATGATCTAACCACGGCCCACATTAACAAAATGGACAAGTTAAATGAACACAATGAAACATTATACTTAAGTTGTAACAAATGTCACTTTTATTCCGAAAAAGTAAAATACAGGTTCACAGTAGCTGCTCAAAGTTCTGATCATTTATACAAACCACAACGATTCACAGTGTCTTTGAATAGACCGCCGCAAATTTTCAAAAACGCCAGGAATATCAAGGACAATGCCTGCTGTAGCCACTATTCATGTAACAAGTATGTTTCAATGTTGACAGTGCACATGGTCTTTTATGCCCCACCCCACCAGAAAGAGAAATTAATGGATGATAATTCTGGTGACCTGGGTGGATGAGCTGTAGGACTTGTTCTTCTACATTGACAGTCCGCGTTTGCCGTCTTTCGTTAGCAGCTCCATAAGCGTGATGCATTCCGTTAGCTCTTGATGTTGAAAAGGATTAATCTCATCACTAGTCAATCAGCTCGTACAATGATGGCAGTAGGAGTGGTTGGCTGAGATGTATACTGGTTGGGTACACACAGGGCTTTCGATATACCCATACATGCATTTGCGGACGTACGTCCCTTTTAAAATTGGACCCCTGATGTGTACCATACCTCTTCACGAAATTTGAGTCCCTTTGTAAATATATATGAATATATATATTCCTTTATCTACAGCATTATGATTCACTGCAGTTTTTTTCATGCAATATTTTTTTTAAATCACTACATTGAAAATTAAGGGATATACATAAACAAAATACTCAACTTTGGGAAATTTAATCCATTTGAGCTAATTAATAAATTAAAGATATTCCACTGTAAAATTAATTATATACATTGTTCACTTAAAATAAATAGTCAAATTGTTTTCTTAGGTCATTATTAACATACAAAAAAAGACACATTTTGACATTAACTATTTTTTTGGAACAAAAATGACAATCTTCGCAACCCGCTGAAAACGCCGTCAGCCGAAAAAGCAATTTCTGCTATAAAACTATTCGCCTTCCCCATTAAAACTCTTATCATAGAACCCGTGCTGCTATATATCTAGGAAGAATGGACTTTACAGAATATTTCTGCTAAGTATCATCAGAGTATTCGTAAAAATGGTTGTTCTATATAATTTTAAAGTGAGTGGTATTTATAAATACCAAGTCGATAAATAAAAGGATATGAACACTGTAGTCCCCTTCTAACTATCCTGTGCAATATCTGTGTGGAACAAATTTTTCTAAAAAGATTAATTTCATTACTGGTAAAAGAAAGCATATTTTTTTTAGTTTCACCGATTCATTTTTTTTTTTTTTCATCTACATTACAGTTGAGATTTTGCATTAAATGAAGACATTTATTTTTTTTTACATAATTTGATATTCTCATTTTTTAATATTGTTTCAAAAACATTTGAATTTAAATGCATTGATCTCGAGTTGAAGAAGTTAATGATATCAACTGATATCTGGATATTGTTAAGTTGTTCCATTCCATGTTCATAAATGCATATAATACCATAATTTCACTTTAATGATTATTTCAAATTATTGATATCTAGAATAAGGTTAATTTTTTAAACCTAATACTATATATTATTTCTTAAATTGATTTCAAGCATTGAATTTATATTTGTATAAGGAAATTTTTATATTTCTAGATTTTGTTACATATTGCCGTGTTTATTTGAATCCACCATGAATTCCGAGTCTCACCTGAATTTTCAACGTGTGTTTGTGAAAAAATAAAAAATAGTGTGAAATGGCTTATTGGTATTCAATATTTACGAAATTAAAGAAACTTAAAATTATAATTAATAATAAGTGTGTGAATACTTAATTTATTTTACCACATAGTGTTAAATTGTTTTTTTCTTTTAATTTTTTTTCATAGTGTTAAATTTTTCTTTTTTCATAGTGTTAATTTTTTTTTCATTGTGTTAAATTTTTCCAACGTACATGAACCTGAAGTTTGTTTATAACTGTCAGTATATCATGTTCATTTTCCTCATCCAATGAACCTCATTTTCAGTTGCGTTAATACTGGAAAAAGAGGACGGCTGATTTGTGGCATCCCTCTAATATTTTTCTCTTCATTTTAGAAACACCCAAACTCTCAAACTCAGTGGCGCAACATCCCATGGGGGCCAGGGCCTAGTGTGGCCATTGAGTGCTGAGGTGCATGAGCAGATGTCCCAATCAGATGGTCTGTCTGAAGCGAGACCCCCAGTGTTTAAGTCCCCAAGCAAACTTGGAACTCTTTTATCGACCCACTGCAGAAGGGATTAAAGGCTATGTCGACCTTGCTTAGCCCGGGAATAGAACCCACACCTGTAATGTGGAAGCGCGATACGCTTTCACTCTACCACTGAGCAGAAACACCATTCAGCTGTTAAAATTATGCGTTCAAAACATGTGTTTTAAATGAGTTTTTTAAGTTTTGTTAAAGAGTTAATAAGTTATTTAATTACATAATGGAAAAAGGGAATAATTCCCATTTTTTTAATAAAAAATATTTTCATATTTTGTGTGTGAGCAAAATATAACTGAACAGTTTTCTTTTTATTTAAATAAAGTTGAAAAACACAATTTCGAAAAATATTTTTTGAATCAGTGCTTCTATTTTTTTTTTTCAATTGCAGCCATATTCATTTTAATTTTTTTTCTTTTTTTTCTTTTTACTTCCATTAAATTCTTCCTGGAATTTCACGAATGTATTCTTTAAGTAAATGATGAAGTCGAAGAAGAGGAATTGAATAGTATATTTCTAAATAAATATAAAAAGCGTAAAATGTCTGTGGGAAGAATAAAATATTTTCTCTCCTTTGCAAGAGCTGTAAGAAAATACAAACACTTAATTTCTTGAATACCGATCCTCGAAGGTATGAACACTTAGTCATTTGCAGGTATATTTGAGATTTTTCTTACCACAAAACAAAAGTCCTTTTCTTTTCTGCATTAATCTCCATATGAAAAATAAACAAATTCATCATGCTTAACTTTATTTCATTAAAATAATTTTTTTTTTTTTTTGAAAATATATTTTGTACTCGAGATATTGTAATTAAAAAATGGCATTAAGGTAGGATTACATAACTTGACACAAATCACAAGGAAATTATCACAAATACAGATAATCAATTTTTATATATTAGCCCAACTCAAAGTATGCAAGAAAGATCATATGATTAAATTAAATAATCAGAAAGCATTTATTTTTAAGCCTGGAAAAATTAACTCACACTCCGAATTTGAGTCACCAACTACAAGAAAAAACTCAACTCTAAGATAGGCAATTAAAATCCATCACTCACTGAGATGTGTCCCGAAAACATTCTTCTGTAGAAATTGCTGTCAAAATAAGTAAATGCTTGATTATAAGCATGGAATTTCGAACTAATGGATTTACGTCATAATAACTCAACTGTAATCAAAACATCAGCTTACATTGCGAACAGAGAAACAACTACTTTTTATAAATAACTGTTAATTCTAACTTTAATCCCTCTCTTTTATGCATTGCAACTATTATTCATAGTTTGTTTCCAATGTAAGATGATGTCAGTTAAAGTTTCAATAAAACCTTAAATAAACCGTAAATAACATATTATCTTAGGTTAGTTTTAAAAGAGTATTTCACAAGCACACCAGCTACAAACATTGTTCATATTTATTACAAACCTGGTTTAAATTTTTAAGTCATGAAATTCCTCTACGGTGCTAGAATTTTTTAACACAAGTGTAATTTCTACATTTGATATCTTGTGTAACATACAGAAAATATCTTGGAAGAAATAACCGAATATTTCGCCCTGAAAGTTAATTAAGGTAATTCTGGAACTAAATAATACATTATGTACAGAACCATGTATTGTTAATTTTTTTTTCTAAATTCGAGTCAAGTTATCAAAGGTAAGCAAATTTAGATACTATTTTTGTTTTACAATAAAAAATGTAATTTCTTGGTAAAATTTAAAATACACTTCAGGGTTTATCTTTTTAATGAAAAGCTAAAATATATATATGAGAGCTTTTACAATTGAAACCTTCAATTTTAATATATATGTAGACACACAAACACACACAAATATATATATATATATATACAAAATTTAAAACATATCGACAGTAGCCCTGCAAAATGTTAAAATATCTGAGAAGGTAAAAAAAATGTTCACATTACACCTAGAAATTTCATTAAAAGCTTTAAAATTATAAATAAAGGAACTTATCCTCTTAAATGGTAGAAATGTACAATTGCTTTCATCTGTGGATATTTACGGAACAAAATATGTTATAGAAATTTAACAGTGTTCAATTACATAAGATACATTAAAATAATCATGTTTTCTTATCTTAATTAGAGATTAAGCTCCAAGTGCAAAATCCAAATGTCACAATTATATCACATATAAGTTCCATTCGCTATTGACGTCAGTTGAAAATCATGTTAACAGATTTCCAACAGTGGGTTTAACAACTTAGACTCATTAATTGATCTTTTCCTCTGTCACACACTTTACTTCTTCCTCGTGATTAGGTTAAAGGAAAGGTTGATTAGATCAGAGAGACTTTCACGGAGAATAGACTTTTCAATTATCTGCCTTCTGATTCCAGTCTTCACGAGAGGAAAATTCAATTGCTGCTGCACATAAATTTTCTATAAATAATTGTTTTGAGAAAAGGTTACAACTATTAAATACAAGGATACTAAAGTAAGTATCTTTGCGTTTATTTCAAATGAAACTAAGAAGTGTTGGGAAAGCTAAAATCTTATTTTTTTAACAATTAGAGATTTTTAAGTTTTTAAATTGAATATATTTTCTCTATTTTAAAAATACCTTACTTTAACCTCTAGGGTAATTTAGAAGGCCTTAAAACCTATTTTTAAATAATCTTTGAAACTGGTCCACGCCCATTTAAATGGCGAAAAGTGTAAACAAAGTACTTCGATTTTGCTTAAAAGTTGAATGCCTCATATAAACCAAAATATGTACCTTTTATTGAAAATTGAGCCTTTTATTTTTTTTTTATTTCCTAGCCGATTAGAAGTCTCACTGTATACATTAAAATCAATTTATCTCAAAATGTTCAATGTACCTTTTCTGAGAAACTATTGTTCACAGTTATGTAAACTTTTTATGATATATTAATAACGATGAATAATATATGCGGAAATGAGCTTTTTGTAAAAAACTCAAAAATTTATTTTTTACAAATTTTTTTTTAATGTGAAAAATGGGTCAAATTTCACTATGTTTGAAAAAAGATTTTATAAATTATGAAAAAATTCAAAATTAACTAAAGGCTCCTTTCCATATAATGAGAAAGGAGTACTTTAATTGTCTGAAAAATTTCTAACATGTACATATAACAGATTTTGAGAAAATATACATAGAAAAAAGCCAATTTAACATTGTTTGTATAGAGGTTTCCTACTCTCTTTTAAGGAAAAATTGAGTAAAAAATTCACAAAGCACATTAAAATTCACCAAAATAGGAAATACAGTCATTAACATCTGCATATAAATAAACGTTATGGATTATATTTATGTATTCTCAATATTAAAAGTACAGCACTGTTTCAGATTTATCTCTTAGAATTTAACCTCAACTTGCTTACGTCAATTCCATAAAATGTACGACATTCAGAAACCAGCAACTTTAATGGCTTTCATTCTTTTTCCCCTCACTTATTTTAGTACTACAAAAAAAGAGGCAACTGAGATTAAAATTATTTAAGTGAAATTTTTTGACATAGATTAATAAAAGGAATTTTCGGCTGTAATATGTGCGATAACGTAAAAGAAGTTTTGAGAAGTTCACTAAATAAATCATATTAATTAATCATATTAAATAATCCTCAAATGTCTGTTTTTCAGCAGGCACAGTTTTTTTTTCACCAATGTGTTTCGGAAAAAGCAGATTAACTTTAATTTTAATTATCTTCTTTAACTTTAAATATTTATGAATGATTTGATTTACAGGGTCAGAAGACATTCCTTGTTTCGATGCAGTGATTCTTTGAGCCGGTGGATTATCTTTTAGAATCAGAGACTTCCTTTTCTTGATAGTTTCTAGCGTTCTAAAAGTCTGAAGAAGAAGTTTCATGTTCAGGTTTTCATTTTTACTTTTATCTAGAAGTTTTTCACCTTTCAAATTCAATGCATTATAAATATTTTTTTGAAGTGTAATAACCGAGACTTTTACACCTGTTTTTATGTAATTTGTTGATCATCAGAAAGCTGCAGACATGTAGCCTTAGAGTCATCTATTAATTTTAAGAGCTATTTTCACAATAATTCTTTTATTTTACATATCAATCATAAGAAATAACTAGCAAACAATTATTCTGAAGTTGCCAAAATATTATATGAAAATGCTAACGAGAAAATAAATTACAAAATCGTTCCAATAAATTGCGAACGAGCTTCTTTATTCTATTTAATTGAACCAGCAAAAGAAACAACAAAATTTTATGAATAATTTACTTTAAAATGTTTAAGATTTACACAACTCTCTCTCTCTCTTAATTCATTTGTTTTGTATAATTCTGAAGAGTATGAAAGCAGCCTGTAAGCAAATTTGTCCCCAATTTCCGCAAGACAAGGAGATGTACTTAACTTTTGAATCTCTCAGCTAGTTTTTTGGTTAAAATAAATATGTTTCAAGTTTTTGAACATGCTTTTTTTTCCTAATACAAAATACATCTATTTCAAAGAAATAGCATTATACTCGTAAATTGTGTAAAATACTTTGTGAAATCATACTCATTGTTAAGACTATTCTTATATAGTACAAATAATTTTCTGATCTAAGCAAATTCAGTGAATAAATGCCATTAAAACTTATCTAACTCTATATATTACATTAAAAATAAAAATAATTCATTTTTTAAACTTGAATTTAAAAAAAAAATAAATTCTGTGACATATGGATAAATCCGTTTTTGATTAATTGCAATTAGTGAATTAGGACTCAAGTGAATGTCATTAAGTTATGCAATAAAATACCTTATTTTTGGTACAATATTTTTAATACATTCATAAATTTATAAAATTATCATATTTTAGTCGAGATGTTATTAGTTATATTTATCATATACAAATATATAGATTCAAAATTTAATTCGTACAAGAAGAAATGAAAAATAAGTAAATAAAAATGAAATTGAAAGCAAGGAAATTAAGAAATTAAAAATTAAGAAGTAATTAGAAAAACATTTGGTTAATTATTTTTTAATAGTATTACACACCGAAGACAGAGAGAGAGAGAGAGTATAATATGAAGTCTATATACTACGAACCTTGTAGTTTCAAAGTATGGTCAATTGATGAGGACAGCACCTGAATTAGTACATTTTTTCCACATATGTTCGGACATGGAACGCAGTATTAAATTTTTAATATTATTTGAGGTAATATAATGTCATTATTGTCTAATCGAGGTTATATAATGTTATCATCGGAACCTATCATCTACTTTTGCCCATACGTATGTATTTCATAATATATTTATTTTTTAGAATGCAAAAAAAAGCTTCTCAAGAGAAACCTAACATAATTTCCCTATTGCTTAATGAATGCAATCCGATCTTAAGCTGTAGAGTAATCTTTAAAAGAACTAATTAAATTATATTGGAATGAATAGTTGTGGAATTAAACCGAAACTTTCAATGTTACAATTTTGAAGTAATTAACAATAACATTAGGGTTTTTCAAATCAACAGTTGGTATTGGAAAAATGCGTCAAGTGTGATACTTAATAATAGAATAACTAATCGTCTAGCTGTTATGAAACTTCTTGGTCTCAAATATTAGTATTTTCTTCTTGTCCCTTCTGCCTTTCAGGCTGACAAAGTGTGAATAATAAAATAGTAGACATTTAGTCCAAATCTTCAACATAAGATGTAATATTCCAAGAATGAGGAAAAATATGTCATATGAGTATTTGTTTTAATGAAAGGCCCAAGGTATGATGTGGATACATTTTAAGGGTAATTTAGTTTTTAGAATAATAAGTGAAATATAATTTATATAAAATCTTACTTTTTAAGTTTAAACATTATTTAAATAAGATAAAAACATAATATTTGGGAAATGCAGAATGAAGGCGTTCTTGTTTTAAGAGAATATAGGATTTACTGCGCATCTTTCAAAAGTTATTTGGGGGAGATAGTTACTAAGCTAATTTGTGGAATAACGATGATATTTGCTATCACAGACACCGCTAACGATAAATAAAGTTTGACACAATCTTTCCTTGTCTTGAAGATTTTTGATGATTTGGCTGTTTTCTTATAATGTAAATTAAGCTTTGATTAAACAAAATGCCTTTAACTTAATTGACAATTTTAAAAAAAACATATATCATACCAAAATTACACAAACGCCGCAAATTTAATCTAAATAACCAAAAAGTAATATTTTTGGTTATTTAGGATATGTTTGTGTAACGGTAATTTAGTTTTTAAGTTTAATTTAAACATAGTAGAAAAATGTTAGTGTAGTAATGCTTAATGTTTTTTTTTTTTTTTTCAAATTCCTTACGGTGTATTTTATCATAAAATGAACAACTTATTATCATTGCATATTTTAAACAATCACCAACTGATAAATTCTACAATTCCCGAAATTCCAATTGGTATTTTTTACATTTTAAAAGTCATTCTAAATTCGTTAGATATTACAAATAGTTTGTTCATAAGATACATTTAAACATTTTGAAAGGATGAAATGAAAAGTTATTAGACAAAATATTTGAATTTATGTCTCTAAAGTTGAAGATATTCTAACTACAACAAAGTATTACAAACTATTAATTATGGAATAGTATTACATTTGCTACTCTTCCGACACGAATTGTGTAAATGAAAAAGATTTAACATTTAATGAAAACTAGCTGGTATACCCGTTCTTCGCAGGGGTGAATTGAAAAATTGAACAATACGGACTGAAGGATAAAGGAGTTTTTAATGAGTTAATTTTACGGGAATTGTTAATTAAACAAAAAGAAGCTTTTTGCATATCTCAGCTAAATAAAAAACCATGTTTGCTTAATTTTAAGTCTGTAGATATAACAGCTGATAAAAAAGATTTTTTTAAAAAATTTATAACGCCCGTAATGTGTAATACGTTAATATTAAATCTCTATATACAATATTGAATTTATTGAACAGTTTCTCTATATACAATATTAAATTTAATGAACAATCTCTCTATATACAATATTAAATTTACTGAATAATCTCTCTATATACAACATTAAATTTACTGAACTATCACTCTATATACAATAGTCAGTTCAAAACAGGTCTAAAAAACAGTAGGGTGAAACGAATCTGAAAGCAGGAAGGGGGGTGAGAGAGAGGGACGTGTGACCTTTGACACTGTAAATGGGGTGAGGACTGGGTTGGATGAAACGAAGCCACCGCAAGCAAGGGGTGAGAGGGATGCATGACCTTTGACACTGTCGATTGAAATAAAAGATACCTATTTGAAACGGATATTGTTCACCATTTCATTGGTATTCTTTTACTTTCGTGGAACCCTAATTTCTTTTCTATAATAAAAGTAGTCTAAGTTATTTCTTATAACATTAGCTATATGCCAGTGAAAGTTTCGTCAAAATTGGTCCAGCCATTTCAGATATTAGTCGGAACAAACAGATAGACAGATAGATAGATAGACAGACAGACAGACAGATAGACAGATAGATAGACAGACAGACAGATAGACAGACAAAAATTTTAAAAATATATTTTTTCATATAAGTACCTTATATACTTTTAAACGCATTTAGTAAAAAGCTTTTAATTTCAAATTACAAACAGACCATTTTTATTTATATGTATAGATTAAAGATCAAAATGTGAGCTAATCGTGTTTTCTTTCTATTCCTAGTTTAAATGCAGGTTATAAAATCGATTTATTTCAAAGGCATTTTTCCATCAACTTTAAAGAAGAAACTACATTTGATAGTTAATATCAATTTAAAACATCAGGGTTTAATGCATAATCTGATAAGCAAAATAAACATTTTACAATGTGGCTCCTAAAATCTAGACACTTGCCTCAAGCTTTAACCAAAAGCATAGCCTATCTTTCAACACATTTCGTCTCTACTTTTCGAAGCACATCTAGAATTCATGGTTATTCCGATCCTTAAATCTCTTTATCAAAGTCCGCTTTCTATTTCCTGATGCCTATTGAGAGATAGACTTTAGAGGCGGGGAACTAACGTGATTTGATCGGAAAAGAGCATCGCCCCAATGGGAGAGGTTGGTTTCTGATGAATCCATCTTTTCCTAGAGAGGGTGGATTTACTTCCCTTAAGATGTTACGGAAATGGGAGGGTGTGGATCTCTCGAATACAAGAGGTAAGGAACTACTTCCCAATAAATAGAAACATGTTATAGAAATGAGGGGGTGGTACCTTGTCGTTGAAGAGTAAGTCAAGGAAATTGGATGGGAAGTTGCATTTAAATTTTGCTAGACTTTTGTGGATGCTTTTAATGCAGTACTTCTCAAATTTTCAATATTTGCGACCCAATTTTCAGGCTCAATTTTCATCAAGCAATGTACTGAATGCAATTATAATGTAATATGATGGTAAAAATACAATGCAATACAACTTTAATTATAAAGTGTACTAATTATCAAGATAAATATTAGGTTTTGTATATGACAAGCCCAGATGAGTCAATAGTAATAACTAAATTTGTTTTTAATTAAATATGGATAAATTAATCATCAAACACTTTGTGCAATAGTGATACATTTATAAGTAGTGTATATTATATCAATGTGGGTGTGTATTTCATTTTCTTATTAAATTAGAATGCGTGTGTGTGTGTATTTTATTTTCTAATTATTTTAAATTGTAAATTATTTTATTAAATTGATAATTATATTAAACTTTTATTTTCGATTTTTCGCGATATACTCAAACCCTCCCCCTCAAGTAGGGTTATCATGCCCTTCTAAGGGGATGTGCTCCACAGTTTAAGAAACACTGATTTAATGTATTAAGGCTACATGGTACACTTTTTCAAAAAAATTTTTTGGAGACAGTTACAGTAAAAATAATTGATGTTTTATATTTAGATTATATTATTAAGCTGATTGTTCAAGTAAAAACTCAGTATGACCAACCATTATTTTACAATCTTTAGAAATTAGGAATTTTTGAAGTTTTTTCAAACTTTTATAAAATACTCAATTTTTAAATTTTTTTAGTCATTTTAAGTTATTTATGTTTCTTAGGTTATTGCAAACAAAAGTTAGTATGAATTTGAAAATCTATTCTCTTGTTGATTTTTAATAATTATTTTTCTAGAAAAACCTGGAAAAAACACCAAATTTTTTTAAATTTCAAATTTAACATTTTTTAGAAAAATAACTAGAGATCCCAGCCCTATATCTGTACTCACTTTTGTAGAACATACGTTTGGGAGTATATACAAAAAAATTTAAAGCTCTATCTTGAACAGAAAAAAGCCTTAGGGATTAGAAAACATTTATACCTTCAAAATTAAAAGTCTGAGAAAAACGCATTTAAAGTTTTTTTTAGTCATAAATTAAGCACTTTTAATGCCCGTAAAGCTCTAATTTTTTTAATATGTAATTTTCCAATGTGTGTTCTACATTAAAACAGTATTTTAATTAAATATAACTGAAAATAATACTTTTAATTCAAAATTTGTTTTTGCATAATATTGATAGCATTTGTTAAGATTAGAGTTTATTCAGCTTGATCTTAACCTAATATTTTCACAAAAGTTTTGAAACACAAAGGATTTATGTACAAAATAATGATGATACTAACTTAAACTAAAAATAGTCAGGTTTGCTCATAAAATTTAATTTTTTTCAGTTTTAAATTGGGGCAACTTAGGAGAAGTTATAGCTCTTGTCGTACGACTTTAAAATACTAAAATATAGTACTACAATATGTTTAGTATAATGTAGTTTGGTACATCAAGGAAACATTCAGTTATATCTGTAACATTTGAATTCAGAATACTTGTATTCGAAGTCTAATTATGGTATCAGCTGAGGACTGATTTTTAGAAACATCATTTTCAGTAGTATTCCATCTCTTCGAAATATTGTTTCTCACAGCAACCTGCAAACGCTTTTGCCGTGGCATTTTCTCTACATTAAAAATTAATGATAAAGCTTTTATGTTATGTAAACTATTATTAAAGCAAAAATTGGCCATGAAATTAATCTTAATTAATTAATTATGAGAATTTAAATAACTCAAAACATAACCAAGCAGAAATGATTTTACTAATGAAAATTGGAATTAATAACCATTTCAAACTAAAAGCTCAAAAATATTTTTAACTAATTCAATTTAAGAGAGGAAAAATGCTTTAAAATGAAACCAAAGCCAAACCCATAGCTCATAAAACTTCAAATATCTTAAAAACTAATTTGCTAACAGATCTGAAATTTCGTGGTACGCTTCCCAATGATATCGGCCACAAGAAAATGTAAAAAAAAATTCGGTAATAAAGGAATTTTTAGGGTACTGTGTAGCCTTAAACACAGCCTATTTCGATTCCTTTTTCTAAACTTATTATATAATGTTGAGAAGAACGCGCGAGTAAAGAGAAAGGGTGAGATAGTAAAAGATAGTAGAAATTGAATATTATTGGTAATTATAAGGCTTCGTTTAATAATAAGTAACAGAATTGGATAAGATACATATCCATTGCAATCACACATCAACCTTTAATATTACTTTTTTAAAAAAAATACACATATATTAAATTGAAGTGACAAGAATTTGATTTAATCAACTAGATAAAGGTTCAATGTAGATAATATATGGGTTTTGGAATTAACTAATTTTAAAATATTCAACAATTTAACTCTTTCAATTATAGTTATTAAGATTTGGTTAAATCTGAAAAAAATTGTGGATATAGTTTTTTTGTATATTTTGAGTACAAAAGATAACTGAACATTTATTTGCCTCCATTATTTTCCCTTACATTAATTGGAAGTAACTAACTAATAAAATAGCCTATATTTCTTACTTTTTGTAATTTCCAAAATACATTTTGTTCATAATAATCAATTATGGGGACACAGTACGATTCAATTTACAAAAATTGGTCAAAAAATCAAATGTAATTTTTCTAGTCTAAATTATCGTTTATGTACTTTTTCTACCATCTCACAAAATATGAAAGCTGTAAATTTAAAAAACGCAGAGTTATGATCACTTTTACGTTCGTTTTTATTCACATTCCAATGGCAAATCAAAACTTTAAACTGACTCGGAAAGACAAAATAACCAGTTTGTCTTCATTTAAAATGGTAAGGCTGGTTTTCTATTGTGCTTAATACATGGAATTTTTTCACTTGTTGCTAATAGTACATGGAACAAAAGTTGGTTTGCATTTTTCAATCAAAGCAAGAGTTGGGGTGAATTTTCAGGAAGCATTCATAAAAAGAAGTATTATAAGAGTATCAAACATGTTATCACAAAACTCATACCAGCTTTAATACATGTTTAATGAGGCATAGACATGTCATGAA
>BMAV01017163.1:133811-145366 GCA_019973955.1 Trichonephila inaurata madagascariensis | reverse complement strand
TTTCTGGAATCAAATTCCATGTTTCCAAATTTTCATTATTAGCATTTTTACTATATATCAATTCTAACTTTTTCCTTATTTAAATAAAATTTTGAATCCATATTGAACTACACTGAAAGTCAGTTAGTAGTATTTCAAATTCTTCATTTTCCAACCAGTTGAATTGGGACAAGTTTAGTTTATCAAATGAAGTCACCTAATGGTATATACTAAACTTGAGCGTTTCCGATTATTATTTGAACTGATAACATCTCGCTGAAAATTCCTTCATGGAAGAATCGATTACGGAAATAAATTTTTCAATATCTTTTTCATTGTCTGGTTTCTCATGTATATCTAAACCTTGGATATATATATATATATAAGTGTGTGTGTGTGTGTGTGTCAGGTTTGAAAAGTTTAGGTTCAAGATTATATAAGTAATCAATAAATATAGAGCGAACTCTTTACCATCGCGTAAGGATTTGTGAGTAAATAAGCCTATTTAAAGGTGGAGCGAGCGCTGACGAAGAAGAACGCATAATCGAAAAGGCTTAGCTGGTGACTCTTATCCGAAGTATTGTTAATGATCTACTCGGTTCCTCGCCAAAGGGCCGCCATGTTGGATTTTATGTGATGGAAACGAAATAAAGAAATTATTATAGAGAAGCATGCCTTCCTCATTTTACCAGCAGGCCTGGGGCCGGTCATATATATATTCTATTATGGGAAGTACTTGTAGTGTCTTGTAATAATATCGTTTATGAAAACATGCAGTTTAGCGACAAAAGCATGAATGAGATCAATAATGAGGATTACTTTATAGTGAACATTATTTTGAAATAAAATGCAAACCATTTTGATCGGTGGCGTGCCGAAAATATTGTGTCGCGTGCCATTGTTTCGCCATCCCTGCCCTGTAATAGTTCGCTTTATGCATACTTCCTTAACTACTATTTAATCTCACTCACACAACAATGTTTTATAAAACATTAATAAAATACACTGCATTCAATGTTTCAGTTTCAGTGTTTACAATACAACGTGTTAAATCTTACTCAGTGTGCATTTTATCTCTGTAGCGCCCCTAACGTTCCTTAAAATTGAGATACATTGAGCCCTTCCTATAAAAGGAATAAAAAAGTAACCCACTAAAAGGGATTTTTATCTGCAGTGACACTTCATTCCTCCTTTTTTTCCAGCTTTGTAGCACTTAAGAAATCAAAAGGGTACCACTCTAGTCATGTCCCGCTGGCCCCTTAAGGAATGTGGTTTGAATATAAATTCAGGGATCATTTTAAATCTTGTTTTCTTTATTGCTTACGTAGAGAAGTTACTGGTGCATCTTTCTTTTCTGGTTGCAATAGTGAAAGTTGAACTTAAAGGTATTCTTTTCAAAACTATATTGCATAGGACTCCACACTTAACAAGGGGGCAAATAATGAATTTCATTTGCTTATTAAGAGGTGATACTAAGTTATTCTTCAAAAAGGATGATGGAATCTTTTACTTTTTTTCAGGTATTTAAAAAAATTAACTATTTTCTTTGTATTAATGAGAGTCATTTTCTAATTACTTATAGATTATTGATGTTACATTTTTAAAAGAAATGTGACATTGAATCAAATTATTAAAAAAAAAAACGTTAAATTACTTTAAAAAGTGCAACTGTTTATTTATTCCCTCCATTTAAAATTACAATAAATGTCATATATGCTTGCAAAATATTGATTACACATGATTTTTTTTATGTGATCATTTCATTTATTTATAAAAATTAAAGGAAACATCGACGGAAAACACTCAGAAATTGACTCTTACATAATTCGGCTTTGTCTAAGTAACTGTCTTACAAGTAAAGGTAGAAATATATTAGCACTAAATAATGTAATATTTGATGTTTCTTGTGTACTATTTTAGAAAAAATTAAATTTTAAAATTTCCATTTTTTTGAATTTACAACAAGATGACTCCATTATTCCTAAATAACTGATGAAATGCTTATTATTTACTTCATGTGTATGCAAACAATTTATTTATGTTTTAAGTTATATATTTACTGAGTTCTCAGTCATCATTGTATGAACTATTTACATCAGTGTTTCTCAAACTGTAGGGCGTGCCCCCTAGGGGGGCGCGGGCATATTAAAAATTGAAACAAAAGATTACTTTTTTAAAAAAAAAATTAATTTACTGAAGGAAAGCAAATAAAATACATTCTGATATAACAAAAAATAGAACACACATTTACACTTATATAACATACTTATAAGTGTATCAGTACTGCACAATGTATTTTATATTTAATTTAACAATAGTAAGATAAGAAGAAGTTTAATAGTTACCAGTGGCCTTATGGGTTTAATATATATAAAATTATATACGAGAATTAACACTCGCCTTCATAATTTGTACGGTTTATAATTAACTTTTAACTGCTGATTAAAAGTTAAGCGATTCGCTCCCCAATGCTATCATCCTCTGAAATAAGTAAATCCTTCGCAAATACTGTCAAGGTCCTTTTAATGCATGTCAAAGTCTTCGGTATAATTTTATGGATGGTAGGCACAGAAAAGATCATACTTTGAAAAGATGTACATATATGTCCGGGCAATTAACACTTTGACTGATCGAGACTTTTATATATGTGGGTGACACTTAAGAGGTTAAGATAGTATTGTAGCCTTAGTATTTAAAACAATATTTAAATACTCAAAAGTGTAGCATTATTGAATTAAATGCATTGTTATTGTATGGAGGATGGGGGAAGGGGGAAGGGGGCGTGAGGAAAATTTTAATTGAATTTGGGTTGCAAATATTGAAAGTTTGAGAAGCACTGGTTTATATGATAATAAAAAAAATGATGTTTAGGAATTTCTAGGAAGAATGGAAGCCAAGATATAAGCATATTTACTGGCCAAACTTTATGTTACTAATGCAAAATTATATTTTTAGAATTCACTCCCTTCCTCTCCCCACACACAGCTTCCCTTTTCTTGTAAATTTCTACCTTACACATTTACGGAAATTTCAACAGTCGTCTTAGGCATGTTTCTTTGAATGTAAAATTCGCTACTTTGTTGTGCTTTCCCTATAGTAAGAATTCCCTTAAAAATGTTCTTTGATTTCAATGAAAAAGGCTTTTTTTTAAATTTAAATTCAAATTCAAGATTTTTATAAATTTTATCCGAATTAAAAGAAATATAATTATATTTTATGTAATTCTATTTTAAATGTACGAGAAATTTAAAGCAATATCTTAACACTAAAACAACCACAACTAAGATACTCTATAAAAAGTTCTAAAAGTTTACCCCGGAACCTTTCCTTTATTTATTTACTTTTTACTTAAATGTAAAGAATGTTGTTAAATATTGTTTTTAGGCTACTTTTAACACCTTCAAATCATGACAATGTGTTACAGAAATGTTTTTAAAATTATTCTCTTAACAAGTCATGGGAAACCTTTATCCTTAGACTTCAAAAAACTATTTTTTTTTAATTTACTTAAATTGATAAGGGAAACTAAATTTTCTAATTTTATCTACATAAAATGTTGAATATTTAAATTTTTTTTGAGAATTTAGATACAAATTCTTACATAATTTTGAAATATTTCAATAATATGAATTCCTCATGTGTGTTCTTATTTCTAGATGAATTTAATTATAGACATCATCAAAGCAAGCTCTTATATGCTTAAGGAAGCGATTCTCAAACTGTGGGGCGTGATAACTGTTCGTGGGAGGGAGGGGGGTGCGAGCATATCGAAAAGTCGTAAATAAAATAAAATATTTTAAAAGATTATAAATTTACTGAAAGAAAGCAAAACAAACTAAATTCTGACTTAATAAAAATACCCATTGCATATTTATTGGAATCTTCGAATTTAAAAATTAGAAAGGAAAAATAATATAATTCTTATCCTGTTACTTAAAAGTAATTTAGAATACCTATTACTTAAAAAAAAGTAACATAGAATACCTATTACTTAAAAGTAACGTATACCAGATTTGGTATTTATCTTGACAATTTGTACGGATTATAATTAAGGTCGCGTACTGTAGTTTTAGCGTCTAAATACACTATTATTGCATTCAATACATCGTTATGGTATTGGGGAGGGGGGAGATGAAAGTTATGATCGAAAATTGGGTCTCTAATATTGAAAGTTTGAGAAGTACTGGCTAAAGGCCTTCATACTTAAATGTATATCTTAACATTCCAAGCAGGGCACGATAAGTTAAATTTCCATATTTGTGCGTTATTGGATTCAATGTTGATTAGAGATTCAGACTTCCCATGCATATAAAAATCTGTCATTAATATATCGCAATCATATTTGAGTTATGAAGATCACAAAACTTTTGATTAATAAAATTAATAATAATATTAGCCACATCAATTCATAAACATTATCTTCGAGGTATTGTTAACCGTAATGATCTAAAGATAAACAAAAGTATAGTATACTTACATTCAATATAAATAACATTCAATATAAAAAAATGTAAGCTTTTTTTTTTTAAAGTATTCAATGTGACACTCTAAATGTTGAAATCAGTTTTTTAACTTGTTTGATGCGTCTTTGATTGTTATATTGAATAAGAAATTATTGATTATGTAAAATTACTTATTATGTATATAGGCATCCATTTCATATAACTTTGATTATTAGTTAAATATATGATTGGTAAAAATGGAATTGGTTATTTATTATGCAATTTAAATATTTTTATAAGAGAACTAAATGCTTTTTATTTGAAAGATTATAAATAATTATTTTGTAATAAAATAAAGTACAGAGAATTAAATAATGGTAATTTTCATTAAAGTAGTTCCTATTATAAAATGTAACCTAGCATAAACTCAAAAAATCAATCAAGTCTATTATACCCTATTGTCAGTGGAATTCAAACTAAGATATCTACTTGATTATCACAACCAATTCCAATTAAATAAGATGAAGTAGATATCATTCAACAGTAAGTGTTTTTTCACGTTCCTTGGAGACAAATCTGCAGTTAGTATTTATCAAAAATTTGATTATTAAACAGACACCGTCAGTTAGAAACATTGATAATAATATGCTAAGAAAGGTATTATACCCAATATCTAAAAAATGACCTAAGATTTGAAAATAAATCAAAGCAACTTAAAAAATGATAAAAATGTACGGCTTGCTGCATTTTTTTTTTAGTAACCAGGGAATTTGTTTTTGCAAATTTCAAAATCTGTGTCAAATTTCGTCAACAGGTAGCGCTTCTGAATGGCAAAACTGTAAAATAATGTTTCTATTTCTGTACTAATAGATCTGTATTCTATAATTCGTCCAATCATCCTGCGCGTGCTCCAACTTGGTATACTCGTTAGAACAGCGAATATTTCTTGTTTTAGAGTTTTCTTACCTGTATTATACAGCAAGACGCAGTCTCCAAAGAAAATCCGAAACCAGAAACAGACCAGTGAACAGTACAATAAGATACCTATTAAAATTACTTAAGCGTTCTCTAAATATCAATGGCGACTGTGTAGGAAACTAAGGGCACTCAATCTCATCAATTAAGAGACGAATGTAGCAGTGGTGGTTTTTTTTAAGAATCATTCATTGTTTTTTTTTATATTTTTGCACTTTTGGATAATAGTTATAAATAAGGGTGAAATACCGAAGAAATTAATTGAAAATATTAAATGTTTAATGAACAGAAATATGTTATAAAATGAAAATAGGTAGTAATTACAAATCTACCAATTTTTAATCGTTTTAGAAGTCCCGTTAATATAAAAAGAAAGAATTTAATTATACACGCTAATATTTAGGAGTAATATATCCCTTTAAGAACTGATATTCTTATCTTAAAATATTCAATTCTTCTAGTTATTTTTTATTATTTATTATATTGACCCCAATGACACTGGAAAAAACAATAAAAAAAATTTCGCTCAACCCCTGCAACGTAGACAGTAACCACACGATCGTGCAGGTTGGGCTTTATCTGTGACACAAGTCTCCTGTGAGTTTTTATGAGTTATACATTTTTCAGTTATAAATTTGTAAAATAAAATTCTAAATTCAACTAAAATTGTTACAAATAAGGAAACTATTGATGCATAGTTAATTCATTTATTGACATTATTTATTTACTGTGAAAATCTTTAAAACATATTTTTGTTTTTGTCAAGTATAAATAAACATTTCATTAATCACAACATTTTTTCGAATTGCTTTCCAGTTTTCAAATCTGCACTTGCGAGGCCTTAAATTGCCATCAACACATTGAAAATAGCTGTACATGTCATGCATTTTATCCTGCGTGGCCTTTTAGCAGATAGATTATAATACTCCGATCTTATTGTGGGAGGAGTTACAACACTGTGATCGTTACTATCAGTTAAAATACTTTTGTTAGTAGGTGAAAATGCTGCTCACGCTTCAGCTATATCTAACTTAAATTTTAAAAGATCAATTTTGAAATTTTGGAAGAATTTCATTTGATATTGCATCTTGCTTGTACTGAAACCAAGAATTTTCTACAGCTATAACAATGAAACGAATTGGTTAAAGAAAATTTGACAGTAAAGGATGATTAATTTTTTTTTTTATTTCAATTTAAATATTACCTCATTTTTTCTTTATCGTTCTCACCTGAACTTGATTCTCCTTCCAGTATACGCAGTTCATATGCTTTGTCCGCACCATAGTCACCATCCGGAAGATCAGTAAGTTCAGAATATGATTTAATAATCAATTGCAAAATTTCTTTTGTGTGAAAATTTGTTTCTTTTAGACACCTGAAAAAATGTTTTGTTTAAATTTAGTAGAGTATTCCATGAAAAATAATAAACTGTATCATAAAATTTTATTACTTAAAAAAATTTAAATATTTACACCACTCCTCACCCACTTCCAACTGGAAACCCAGAATTTTTTTTGCGGGGAGGAAGAAATATGAATGCAAATATCTGTGTAAAGGATGAAAATGGCCTTCTCATCAGCGAATGTATCAAAGAGAAAATAAATTACAAATAGGGTGAGAAGAAAAAAGGGATTCATTCTCTCTCATGGAAACCTCAAGAAAACATTGTATTAATTATGTAACAATATATTTCGTCTTTATATAGGCTTCTATAGACAATACTGAAGTAGAAAAGTAAACTTACATGGCAAGCACTTATTTTTCAGCTGCAGTGATTCAAGTAATGCTCCATTCGAACGATGTAGCGGGTAGCGAAATCCCGAGTCCTATAAGAAACACTAATAGAGTAATATTATTTTTACCATTTTATAATTTTTTAAACATTTAGACATTGCTTCTCAAACTTTCAATGTTTGCAACTCAGTATTCAATCATAATTTTCATCGCGCCCCCTCCATACGCAATACAATAATAATGCACTGAATTCAATAATTCTATACTTCGATGCTAAAGCTACATGAATTAAACCTCTTAAGTGCCACCGGCGTATATAAACGTCTCCCTCAGCTAAAACGTTCTTTTTACCGGACGAACATATACGTATGTCCAAAGTACGATCTTTTCTGTGCACTGCTATACATAAAGTTATTCAGAAGGTTTTCGAATGCAATAAAATAACCTTGACATAGTGTTTGAAAAGGATGTACTTATTTCAGTGTATTTGCTTATTTATTCTCTGTCTCCTTTTCTTTCCATGCCTCGTACATCCCATGAGCACGCCTACGTGGAAAATGGTTGCATTGTGGAGTGGATCGCGTAGCTTTTAATTGACAGTTAAGGGATTAATTATAAACTATATAAGTTATCAAGATAAACATTAATTTTTGTATATAATTTTATATATGATATGACTATATTGGACCACTGGTGATTACTTGGTCTTAATTTAGTACTGTTAAATTAATTTTAAAGTGCATTGTGCAGTACTGATACATTTATAAGTGTATTATATCAGTGTAAATGTGTAATTTATTTTTTAATTATGTTAGAATGTATTTTTTTACTTTAATTTAATTAGTAATTTTAAAAAAAAAATTTTTTTATTTTTTTTTTACTTTTCAATATGCTCGCACCCTTTCATTAAAGCTATCATGACCCCAAAAGGGGGCTGCGGTCTCCAGTTTGAGAAACGCTGCAGTAAGAAAAAATTTGTATCGAATCAATTACAAATATATTGATAATTATCTTTTTATGACTAATAAAAAGAATACTTGCTTTCGTTGTTTTCGAAAACAAAGCTAGATATGCCAGCTAAAAGTAAAACATGGACTACAACCAATTTCTGTTGATAAAAAGTGATACTTGATACTTTGGGTTGTTTGAACAATGCATATATACATATTTTTAAATTTCAGCTTTTTCGAGTACAGGAAATTTAACTCCTACCTTTTTTTTTCATTTTTTGCATATTTAAAAACATAACTAAAATTAACTTGATTATAAATTGTTTATTAATTGTTAATTAATTGATCATTTATTAATTGTTTAATTAATTGATCATTTATTAATTGTTTAATTATTAATTATTGATTATTTTTTAATTAAGTATTTGTTAATTAAATCATAATTTATGTTTGTATTCATATTTTAATATGAATATAATTCTTATCTGCCAAATATTATTTTTTGTCAGACGATTTATTTTGTAATTTATTTCTTGGCTAATGTAAAATATGTTCCAGCAATAGAAGATAATTTCTGTCTGTAAAAGTGCTGTAAATAAAATGTTATTTTGGAAAATGTTCTGAAATGATATTTTTGCCTCATATTTACCACTGACTCACTAAACTTACTCACATTCTCTACTAATAAATCTAATTTCTTATTTTTTCTGTACCTCAGACACAAACTTTACATTTGAAATAACAGCAATACGACATCCGTGAAATCAGTAATTATTGAAAATTGACTAAAATCGTTAAAAGTGTCCCCATTCTTTAAAAATACTTTAATTGTATCGCACGAGAGAATAATATTTTTTAAAAAAATTTTCTCCTATTTTTGCTTAGGCAACAAACAACTTTTCACTAAAGTGTAGCAGCTGAATAAGAAAAAAATAATCACCCCATCCTAGTGTATTTATATAAATATATAAATGTGTGTGTCTGTGTGTTCCTATTGGAAAAAGAAATAATCTGTTTTTAAAACAAACAAAAGAGATTTTAAACATTTGTTTCAATATTTATTTAGCAATTCAACTCCCATTATTATTTATGACATCTTTCTAATGTGATTACCTCAAAATCTACTTTAAATCTCTATAATAAAATGTTCTGTAAGCTTAAGGGCCCTATGAATTTGTGGAATCCAAAGAAAACTTTTATTAGGTACTGCAGCATAAATAACACATTTGAGCGAAACTTTCGAGAAAAAGAATTCGACATTTAATAAATACAATGATGAGTACTTACAACTGAATTCAAAACAAACTGACATTAGACTTTAGATACAATTTCAAACAAGTAAATTAGGTAAAATAGTTCTGGTTTTAAAACTCTTCAATATGTTTCCCAAAATTTTAAAACATGTATACTATTCGTACAATTTTAATCAAGTGTATTTTTTTTTACCCATATACATAATTATCGTTGAAAAATAAGAATTTTTTAAAAGAAAGTTTCGAAAGGGCAAACGGTGGCAACAGTGAAGCCTCTGAGTTGATTAGCTAAAAACCTATAAGTGCATTTATTTTGTGACTATGACGTCACATAGATTTGGGAACTGATTGGCTGGAAACATGTGAGTATTGTTATCACGTGGCTAGACGTCACATGAATTTAACCCATCAAACGATTAATGTAAAGTTAAAGTTTCTGAAAAGAAGTACCATTTCGTATATATATATATATATATATATATATGAGATGGTACTTCTTCCCACTTTTATATAAATCCTTTCATATATAAGCTGTCCTATGTCAGCAATGTTTAATACTGCAGAATCCATTTCTTAAATTTTTATTGCTCATATGTCCTTCATTGTGTGGTCTTCTTACTGTCTCTGTGTACATATATATGTATATATATATATATATCATCCTATCATTTTCCCAACATATATTTATTCATATCCTTAGCTAATGATTTAATGTGTAATTATATTTTACTTCAATATTTTTTCTTGTTACTTTAAACTTTTTATTTATTTTATTTTGCTTCATGTAATTATTGCGATACTAGAAATAAACAAAAACGCGTGGATTGTATAGAGAAAAATTTAATAACAAAAAAAAAGTATTCTTAAATTTTTAGCACATTTTAACCAGGCAACTTTATAATTCCGTAAAAAATTTCAAATATGTTATTTATAAAATGTCAGAAACATGTTTATTCAAACAAGGACAAAAAAATTACTTTTTTTTAATGATAGCTTTAAATATCTGTCAGTATTTAATTAAAATTGTTTTAATTTTTGTCGAGAAGTTTTCATTCTAGCAAATTTTTTATAACTAAATGAGACATTTTTGTAACAAAACTTTTTTTTAATACCAAGCATGACACATGAATATTTTAGAAACTGCTTCTCTGTTTGGTGCTTAACCGTATAATGACTCGTTTTGAAAGCGCTCGCTAGTTTTACGGTGAAACAAACTCGTCTCTCAAGCAGAAGGAAAACGGAAAACAAAAATTTCAAGTTATTTTTCTGCGAGAATTTACCTTATTTTTGAAACTAAGGGGGAAGAAAAAGACTCTAATTATCTGCTTAGTTGATTGTAAACAAAGCTAACGTATATGGTTCAGGAAAGCGTTTAATGAATATTCGCTCTGATTATAGCTCTGTATGCAACATCTGTTTTTTTTCTTCTACAAAACACAAACTATAGCTTGTATGACACTTTTTCTTGAAGAAAACGTATTTTTAGAAAATTTAAACAATTTTGGGACTTGTACTATTTTTAAAACATTCTTTTTTTTTTAGAGTTCTCTTCTTTTTTCTTATAATTTTTATTATTTACTGTTTCAAATAACATGCAGTTTTAAATAAATTCCTTTGATGGTATTTTAATTACTATCACTTCGTACAATACAAACTCTTATTTTTTGTAAGGTAGTGCTTACCTTAACGATTTTTTATCAAATTTGGAATTTATAGTTTTATATTTCTCATGATGTAAAAAAATTGTTTTGTATATGTATATATACACTGGTGTGCAAAACTTAAGCAACAATGTAAAAATTTAGCAGATAGCCATGAAATTGCAGAAAAGGAGGTCTGGAGATCAGTACAGTGAACAAGTAAATCAGTAGAAAGGTCATGCGCATGCAAATATCAGGAACAAAATGTCAGAAGCGATGTGAGCGTACGCGAAACGCGTGATGTCTACGCGCGCTGCTCAACAGTGGAATAAAATGAAGGACGGAGACGCAATTCAACATATTCGCTGCAAGTGCCAGTGAGTCAGTTCGTTAAATATGGCTAGAAAAAATCACCTGGACGACTTCACACGTAGAAGAATGATCAGAAAGCTGGAAGAGGGGTGTACTGTCACCAGTGTAGCCGCAGAGTTCCTAATCAACAAAAGTGTCGTTTCGCGCGCTTGAAAAGCGTTCAAAACCACAGGTACAGCTGTTAGAAAGCTTGGTGGTGGCCGCCCGAGG
>BMAV01017163.1:99333-130591 GCA_019973955.1 Trichonephila inaurata madagascariensis | reverse complement strand
AAAACTAGAGCACCTTATCTTAGTGATTATATGAAAATTGCTTAAAAGGACAGTAATTATATTCACGTCAAGGACTGTAAATTTTGAAATAAAACAGTGATTGATAAATCTGAAAGTCAAAATATTTCTACTGTTATACAGAGCACACACAAAAATTTTCAACAAAATATTTTCAAAACTTTTTGAGCAATCGCAGCCCCGTTTGAACTTTTCGCAAAAACACATTTTTTAAATTTTGACATCTTGTGTAAAGTTATGGCATCTGCTTTTACTAAAACACTTGTAATTTTTGTTCTAGTGAATGGAAAATAAAAAACTTGGTATTCTTATTAAGCTAATATAATGACCTATAAAATAAAATCTTAAACAAAATTTGTCAATTTTTGAAAAAAATCATGATTTTTGGGTAGACGGATACCTTAATTGTTCGATATTAAGACAAAAAAAACAGGGAATAATGTAGATCGTGTGGTGCGAAGCATATTTTCACAAAGTATAGTACGTGCTCAAATAAGGTTGAATTAATTTTTCTACAAAAAGTACCAACGTCAGTTAGATAAAAAAAAATTCACTTTTGTCATCTTTCCAGTTTATTGAGCAGATATTGTAGAGTTACAGGTGTCGAGTACCAAGTAATTAATTATACCATAATACTAATGTGTAAAGTAATGCTTTTTAGCACTCTTTGCTTAAAATGTATCATTGATTCAGCAATGCCCTAGTAAACATATATCGATACGTATTATGGAAGTGTTTTATTTTTTCCCCCTTAGCATGCCAAATTTCTTCGATTCTGTTTAATTTTCCATTATTTCTTAAATTAGTTTAAGTATTAATACGTATTTCTATAATGAAATGTATTATTACCGTCAAGTTTGAGAGATATATGTGTCAGAAATAAACCAATATTGAAGAGTTAGTTTTCAAAAAATTACAGTGCGATAATATAATTATAGTGGTAAGCAATTATACTGGTGTTCAGTGGTGGAACACCAACTTAAGGTATCCGAGACTACTTGCGACAACTTTTTTTTGAAAAAATGAAGATATGGGGTATTTTTTTGTGATTTTTAGATTTATTTAGTGTATTTTAAGAAAAAAATTGTAAAATGGAAAACAGAAAAAAAATTATTATTATTAAAAGGTAAAAAAACTGGTGAAAATGTACAAAAAAATTACATAAACGGGGCCCACTCTGTACAAAACTTTTTCGAACAAATTCTCAATTTTTCATTTTTAATGTGTTACTATGTTATTCATGTTTGAAATGACCTTCAGAAAAATAGAGATTTTAATTTTTACAAAAACTAGAGCACTCAATCTTAGTGACTACATGAAATTGTTTAAAAAGACAGTGATTATATTCACATAAAGGACTGTAAATTTTGAAATATAACAATGACTGATAAATCTGAAGGTCAAAACACTTCTACTGTTATACAAAACATTAACAAAAAAATTTAAGCAAATTATTTTCAAAACTTTTTGAGCAATGACTGTTCCTGTTTGAGTTTTTCGAAAAAAGCACATTTCGAGTAAAACGCATTTTAAAGTCTGACATCTTGAGTAAAGTTATGACATCTTCTTTTATTAAAACACTTGCAGTTTTTGTTCTAGTGAATGGAAAATAAAAAGCTTGGTATTTTTATTAAGTTAATAAGATGGTCTATTAAGTACAATCATAAAAAATATTTGTCAATTTTTGAAAAAAAATCATGATTTTAGGGTAGTTGGATACCTTAAGAATAATTAAACAAATTTATACCGAAAGCAAATGTATCAAAAACTTTGCACTAAAGAAGGTTAAGAATATATGATTAAAAAAATTAGGATAAAAAATAATACACTGGTATATATTAAATATTTATCATTGCCATCCATATTTATTAAAAATTATTCTTGTGTAAAAAAATATTAGCCAACTTTTTTGGGGGGAGGGAGGGTTAATTATTTTTATCTACAGCCTTCACAGTACTTTCCAGGAAACTTTATGAAACACAAATATGTCCATGGGCCACACAAATATATATATATATTTATGTCCATGGTTTCATTATTTACGTGGCATATTTCATCATTTCTTTGGAACGAAGAGACTACTTCATTCAATTATAATCATGTAACATATTATTTATATTCCGAATAAGGTTTCTGTATACGCAGT
Source organism: Trichonephila inaurata madagascariensis (assembly GCA_019973955.1). Lineage (NCBI taxonomy): Eukaryota > Metazoa > Arthropoda > Arachnida > Araneae > Nephilidae > Trichonephila > Trichonephila inaurata. Next base: position 128,427 of record BMAV01017163.1, on the reverse strand, counting down.
CATCGCATTCAATTCGGAAAACGAAGGTTCTATTGGTGATAAGTTTCCATACACTAATTCGCCCCGTTTTTTTTAATATGAAGTAAATAGGAATTTATATCAAGCATATTCCTAATAAATATGTTTTTTGAATTATTTAATTACTCATTTCTGCCAAATTTTTTATCGAGATATAATCAGAGTTGCCATTAATTTAAAAAAAAAGTTTGGAAAACGTATTTTAAAGGTATAAATCAAAATCATACAGATTTATAATAAAATTGTTTATAAAAACAATATAATTGTGAAGAAACGTATTTTTATGTTAAGATCTGTATCTTAACTAATAAATCTTACATTCAGTAGAGATAATTACGAAAACAAATATTACACAAAAACGAATGACAGAAACAACGACGAACAAAAACAAAACACAAACTTAGATTTACTAATTTGGTATTTTTTGATAATATTGTGAATCATGAGGTCAATTTAAATATTTTAAAAAGAAATTTGAAATTAAAAAAAAAAACTTCATTTTTTAACAGGATAATGACGCCACGCGCATTGCTCTCATTGTAGGCCATTGGTGTCTCTATAACTGTCCCCAGATTATGAAAATACCTCCTAAATCACTTTATTTAGCTCTGTAGAACATATTTAGTGAGAATTTGATTTAAAAAAAGAAAGCATGACATATAAACGCATGACGAAATTACAAAAAACTCCTTAAATCTATAACAAGACGTTTAAAAGTTGTTGTGGACACTAAAAGATATTCTATTAAGTACTAAATTATGAAAGAAAAATAATATTTAAAGCTAAGTTGAGATTTTTGTTAAGTATACGAAGACTTTTGTGGCGTTACTTTTTTGTACCTTTTTGATTATTAGTTTTTAAAAATAATAGTTATATACTATTTTTTTAAAAATTTAATTATGTCATTCCATTAAGAGCAAGTTGAGGATATCTTAAATAAACTACAGTTTTGAAATATTAATTTTTATTCGGCGGAAACATTAAATTCTATAGAAAACTGCAAGTGTACGAACACTTTTGGGGTCCACTGTATAAATGCATAATGTTTTGCGTATTGCTTAAATGTAATTAGTTATTCATGTTTCAGAAATTATATTAATGCTTTTATAAATATAAATATAAACACTTAATTTTACAAAAGAAACGGAAAGGTATTTTTATGTTAAAAAAAATTCCAAATTGCAATTTTTAAATGTTTTTTAAATTACGAATACACATTGAAAACGATTTAAAATTGTTATGTAAGGGAACTACAAAAATTAAGTACATAAAGTGTTAATTTTATTTTATTTTCGCATGTAAAACATGAAAAGGTTTTTCTCGTTAAACTGTTACTCATTTATTTTTAAAAAAACATTTTGATCGAGTATTGGAGCGTGTTAAAGAATTTAGTTATCATAAATTATTAAATACACCCAATTTATAATATGAAAACTGATAATCACATTATTAAAAGAGGTGATATTTTATGTTATTTTTAAGATAATTTCATTTCTGCTTATTCTGTAATTTATTAATTTAAAAAGAAATTGAGATTTTTCTTTTTATATTGACAACTATCTACTAGCATTTATATGGCTTAGTTGGAAGTAATATCGAATTACATATTTTTACGAATATGTGTTAACATTATTTTATAAACCAAAGGAAGGATCACGAAAATAATCTTATACGTAGTTTATATCAACATATTCAGGTAAATGTTTTAACACTATAGTTCATAAAATAATGTTAAAACATATTCGTAAAAACTTTATCACAATAAGAGTTTGACTAGTAAACACGATATTGAATGAGCTAATTGTAAAATCAAATATTTAAAATGGGATTAAGTTTACACTTACTTTTATCACACATGATTGAATTCGTCTGGTAAAGGAAAGGTATTTGACAAAACGGAAAATAAACACGGCATTAAAATTATTTCATTTTTACGAAAGAAAAGGAACAAAACAAATGACAAACAATGAAAGGATTCAATAATTCTAAGGTTTCTTTCATTGTTACGCTTCTTTATTGGAAGTGCGTGATTATTTCCAGGACAATTAACACTAACATTCGAACAACTAATTTAACAGATTTTGCAACAAAGATATCTGAAAAAATTATTCAGAACATAGACTTTAAGATTGAGGTCTTTTGTATGATAAATTTTAAATATTAAAAGCTTATATTCTAAAATATAGAATCAAATATTTAAGGCAGTCATAGATTTTGTTTATCTTCTGAACATGGGGATAAAGTATTTACAATAAAAGAGAATACAATGTAAAATATAAAGAGTGATTTTAAAAAAAAATATTTTATCATTAATATATATTTCCTTTTTCGAAGTAAAATATCCCTTGAAACAAAATACAGCATTCTTCAAATGGATACACGAACAATTTTATATAACACAAAAACTCCCTAATTTGTTCGGACCTTCCATTTTAATTGCAAAATAAAAACTACGATGAATAAATTATTCCACAGAAATAATTTTAAAATACGAGGCGGATAATACATATAATGAATTATATTCAAAATACTTATTTATTAGCTGATGTCTAATCTGAATTCTCCTGTTGAATGCATTTATAATTTTTTTTCCTTCATCGATTTAACTGGAGAAATGAACTCTTAAAAAAAATCATGAGTATTTTTCTAATCCTGGATATTTATTCATTTGTACCGCGTAAGTAATGTAGAAACCAGGGCTTCGATTCTTAATTTCTTTTCGTTCAGGTTCAACTAAAAATAAAATATATCAGTTCAGTTCCAACTTTCGTTCGGCCAAAATAATGGTTTTCGATTCAGTTCCAAATGATTAATTTCATTGTATGTTCATTCCTATTTATATTAAAATTATAATTCTATCGTACGCTAAAAATGTAATTTAGAATAATGTTGCAGATTTTAATCTTTTGTTAATTGATACATCATGTGAATTGATACAATTAACAAACATGTACGATCCGAGTGGTGAGCAGAAAACAGTGAGCATTGGCATTATTATCCATTATCAAAATCGTGTTTTGAAAACTAGGTCCATTATTATGTCGAATATGTGCACCCTGGTCACTTGATACTTTCCACTCACATCGTGCACTTGGAATTCCAATAATTATGTGTTCAATTTCTCCTTTTCTTCTTTTCCCGTGCAGACCACAGACCTATGAATGTTTGGCGCAGTATAGCCAAAACTGGCTCTTGCGCCTTAAAACTCCAAATTCACTCACTCACCCAATAATTATGTACGAAATATGTTTTTCTTTTGCTGTAACACATGAAAATTTCTGAACTGATGTAAACCCCTTATTTTTTTCCGGTTCAGTTCTGGTTTGAATCCCTGATAGAAACCAAAGCAGGAAGAAAATAAAATGTAAGAACTGAAAATAAAGCTGCTAAATATATGCAAATACTTAAGAAAGATAAAGGCAAAGGTACGTGCATATATGAGAGTCACTACACTCTGAAAATTCATCGTCATTTACAATTCAATTTAAAAATGCCGCGAATTTAAAACTTTTGAGAAAAACTCAATCATATCGCATAAAAAGAAAAAAAAAGTATAAAAAACAAGTAATATAAAAATAAAAAAAAATTAAGTCAATTCCTACTTAGATCAACAAAGAAAAATTTTATTTTAGCTACTTTTTATTAAATAGTTACAATTAATATAAATATGTATATACATAGGAAAGAATCATAACATTAAATGGTAATTAATTTTTATTCATTATCATTAAAGTATCGTATTGTCATCGTATCGTATTGTCAATCGTGTATATGAAATTTCAGTTCAATTGAATACTTTAAAACGTGAGAAAAAAACCTTTTCAAGTTTTGACACAAGTCACCAAAATGGTTGCTATGTCACCAAAAATGATGTCAACGTGGCTGCATTTGTAATTCTTTAAATAATTAGTTTTAATCAATTAACTTTTATTAATTATAATTAAATTATTGTATTGTCATCCAAAATAATCATGTTTATAAAATTTCAGCTCAATTGAGCACGTTAAAATGTATTTTATTAAAGATTGAAAATTCAACCAAGATAAATAAATAAATAAAAATTGTAAAAAATAGGAGTAATAGTAGGAATTGAAAAAAATAAGAAAAAATACAAAATTAAAAGCACCAAATACTGAAGCAAAAATTCTTTAAAAATGTTCAAACACAAAAAAAAAAAAAAAAAAAAAAAAAAGAACCAAAAATTTTTTAAAAAATTTAAAAAAAAAAAAAAAAAAAAAAAAAACCCAAGTCGCGCGTACATTAACGGCGATATTTAAAGCTTCCAAGAACAAATATAACAAAAGAAGTTTATTACATGAAGGTTAATTGTAGTTTCATTATATTATTTGCAAAACAATGTACATTGATCAATACCCAAACTTAAAATGCAACATTTCAAGAGAAATAAATATCTTGTTTCATCAGATCATGAAAGAAATACAGAACTTTTTCAGGAACACTAATGTTTTTCAATAAAGTAGGAATAATATCACAATGTATGGATCATTAAGTGTTGAAGAAGCCAGTAAACTGCACAGTACAATTAGAAATATGTATCTCAAATTGTGCGATGTAATTCTGTAAAAAATATCAAGATTTTCAAATAGGTCTTGGTTTCTTTTCAAAAAAATGTCTTGAATAATAGAACTTTCAATAATAAGCTTTAGGTAACACAATACATTCTAATATAAAACCAACTATTGAAATACACCATGAATAAATCAACAGATCTAACTATTAAACATAAGCAATGCGAAATAGTTGTGTGGCGTAGATTGAAATCTTAAATTAAAAACAATCCAATCTTGAATGTGAAAAAGAGCAGAATTTCTATTTTTATAAATTATAGACGTTTTTATTATTTACGTTGTACAAATATTGAGCAAACAGAATACGGTAAGAATTAAGGGAAATTTTAGCAATCCTTAATAAAATATTCTTCCGAGATTTTGGTAATATTCGAGTTCGTACGATTTAATTTCACAAACCAAGTAAGCAATAAAATTATACCTTTTTTCCACATATTTTTATAATGATAATGTCACAATTATTTTTAAAAAATAAATTTGAAGATATATGTAAGGAATCGTAATTTTTTATAACGAAATATGACGAAAATTGTGTTATAATTTAAAGGGCACAAAAGAAATCACTCCCAGGAACTAAAAGCACGATGAATTTCTTAAAATATGCTCAAATGCTTTCAGCTTTGCTTCCAAGAATAGAGAGGACATTTTAAGCATTTATTAGAAGTGTAAAATACATTTTAGCAAACTATTAGAGAAGAAATAACTGCTTGAAATTTGCTTCTTTTAATAATAATTCATGATTCTCTATTAATGGAGCTTTTAGGACATTGAAAAAAGCAGAGTGAAGGTGCAATGATGTGCAATGTCAATAAGTTAATAATTTAAAAAAAAAAAAAATATTTTTTAACGTGATAGTATTGCCTATGTTATATTTTTTTACAATATTAGTCATTTGAGAATGAATTTTAGAAAAAAAGACTTATCAGAGAAGATAAAACTTAATGAATATGTATCATATGCATTAACTCATTAATAATAATCTTTAACTTAGAAGTAGAATGAACCTATATAATATCAATAATGTTTAAAAAAATATCTAATCGAATTCAATTATTATTATTTTAAATAGATAAAATAGGCTTACATTTAAAGATATCAAAAAAGTAAGAAAACTTCAAATATTTACGAAATCATACAGCTGAACTTCATGTTTTAATATGGGTTTTAACAAAAAATTTGATCCTTCACAAGATGATGATAAATCAACAGTATTTTCAGGAACAAAGTTTTTTCCTTGAATGACGAGATATTGCCAAATTTGCAATGTTTTCAATTGGAAATAAAACTTATCACCTAATTGGCAATGTTTTTCCCAATTTTGCAATATTTCACCATGATATTTAATTGGGCATATTTTTTTAGAAGATTTGTGAGTGTTTTTGTTTCCTACACTCACAATGAGGTTTCTCAAACTTGATGAACATTTTCCATGCGACTTGTAAAATTAAAAATCGAATTGGATTTTGGTATAAAGTCTCAAGCGATTAAGATTAAATCAGATTGCAGATTTAACCTACCTGTGAATTTAAAGTAGATTTATGCGTAGTTTCTGTTGAAAATTTATTTACTTTTTATTATCCCAAGAAGACATGCATATGGTATATCGACTCAACACCTTTCGAAAATTTTATTTTCTGTTTGTCCTTAAAAGAATGTAAATGATTACACACATATTTTTTAGAACGTACCTGCAAGGACAAATTCTACATGCAAATTGGCAAAAATCGAACATTTTTCAATTTTTTAGACTATTTGAGATGTGTTGACAATCCGTACACATCTCGTATTACAATTTCTCTATTATAAAGCATGTCGTATTCTCATTCAGCCTAATTTTTATCACTTAGTCGTATGATGAACGAATGAGAATTTTTTCAAAAGGTTTCAACCAGATGTTTCATTTGTAGAAGACTTTGATTTAAAAATGAAAGATTCTGTAATGAAATCTTTTGAAATCATCATTATAATTCAGAAGTAAAGTGCGTCTCTTCAGAAAATAATGATGCTTTTGAGTAAATTATATTTTTAGGGAGAAACAAAGTAAAAAAGAGACAGAAAGAATTCTTTTGGAGTTAAGAGACGCAGTTATGAAAAAGTTGCCTAGCAATACACGCATATCCACGTATGGGATGTTGCTAATGGTTGCATAGAACCTAATATTTGACGATTTAAAATGAATTAAACGAGTTTCGAGAGCTTATGTAGAGCAAAAGCGATACAATGTGCTTACTAAAAGAAGAGTTCGTGCCTTTCAAGACTATTAGCCGGTTTCAAATCTTTTACATAATTGTGAGAAATGTATGGAAACTAATGACACAAGATTGAATATGCTTCGAAAGGCAGAGAACTATAATGTCTCTTTTCTATTTTGTACTTCGATTTTAAAACTGTTATCTCACCATTTGTTATAACAGATGCAAGTTTGAAAAAATAGTTCCAGTGAGGTATTTATCTTGAAAAAATTTTGCTTAAGAATTGTTGGAAATTATATCATAAATGAGAAAAACATGGCGTTGGAAAAGAAATTAGTCTTTCGATAACGACGTTCCGTTTGGTAATACATGTAATATATGAAAATATACTGATTGCAATGTACACTAGTTACTTGGTCAATTCTGGATCGTTTTTTATATTCAATAAAAGGCTTTACTCACACACACACACACACAAAAAGAAAGCATAAAAAAAAATTAAAATGGTTCTTGTGAGATATAAAGGCAAATGTCATCACCATTATTCTGTGCCAAAAATGTTATCACGCCAATTGGTATACAAGATATGATATGTTGAAATAGCATAATAAATTATTTGAATCTTAATATTAAAAATTTAATCAAAGTATCCACTGTTTAAAGGAATGTTTAAAAATAAGCATGTATACGTTAATCGTGTGAGCATAAGCTTCATACGTTTTTATCACGTAAGTACAGATAGAGCATACTACTAACTTCGGTTTTTAAAATGGAGTTATTACACTTTCTGATACGAAAAAAATAGAAAAGATCTGTCAACCTATGTTTAACCGAAATCAATTACGCCAGAAAGGAAGGATTAGTTAATGCTGATGAGATGGGAAACTTCGCTCTATGACCAGAATATCAATCCAGTGTTAATATTTTTTCACTTTTAAATATTGCTGGAATATATTCAAGAATATTATTTATATAATCGAAATTTCCACGAGAAATGTACAGGAATAAAACGTAATTTCTGAAATAATTAGCTATTTCACTTTCAAAAATCAAATGAAATCGAAGCAGCAACAAGACTTTCTTGATAAGCTGTAATCTAAATGAATAATATATTTACGCAGATGCTACAAGTGTGTCCAAGAAAAACGACACATGAATTATAAAACTTCTTGAGTAAAAGGCAAACACAAACATGCATACAAAACATTTCTCAAGTGCACAATCAAATGAAGAAAACTAAAACATCAAATGATTTTAATCCATGTATTCTGAAAGTTTTTAAAATATTTATATTAGTGAAGTGAGCGTAGATTATAATCCCATTCGCTTGCAATTTCATGTTTACAATTCATAGCATGTGTTTTGACTGGTTAAGAAATTTATTCTTAAATATTAACTATTTTAAATTATTATAAAAATTACACATTTCTTATAAGAAAAGTTATATTTATTTAAAGTGTTTGAAAAGGCAAATTTAGGCTATCATCTTTTTGCGTAATCTTTCCTTAGAATTGAAAGTTTTAAATAGGAAATATTTTTATCTAAGATTTCATTCAAACTTCTTCAAGATTGTTTAATGTCTTACTGTCTTTATGTTAGTTAAAATTATTTCGATCCTTAATACATTAAAAATATTTTTTTTTCATTACTTAAGTACAATTTAAATATATTCAATAAGTTATTACGGTAAGTTTCTAGTTCTAAGGTACTACTGTATTTTGTGTGTTTAATGCATAATAATAATAAGTTATATTATGAGGAAAGAAGAAAACTAATTTACCTTGTTGATATTGTAGTTTGAAATTTTTGCAGCTTGAACTTTTTCATTTTTTGGTAGTTCAAAAAAAGATTTTTGTACAAAAAGCGATCCTGAGCCACTTTCAAGGCAACTTCAAACACAACACTGGGATTAAATGAAATATAAAGAATAATTTTAAAACAATAAAATCAACAAAGAGAGGAATCAGATTTTTGTTTAGATATCCATGTATTGTTCGGATAACAAATATGTTTACTGCTTTAATTATTCTAAACAATGTATCTATGCTAACAAACCATAACAAAAGAGTATGCAGCTTTAGGCTTTTGTAGAATAATATAAAAATAATCTGTAAACAAAGCTACAATATGTATTATTAGAAATAGGTTATTAATCAGCTCTAAATGTCAAGTGTGAGGGCGATGAATGAGTTTGGAAAGCACGTTTTCAAAATAAAAAGTTTTTATTTATGGTTTCGTTTACATTAACAATACTATCGATTAATTTAAAAGGCATTAGATCACATGGCAGCAAATACTGCATATGGAAGTTAATTTCGTCAACATCAACATTTTTTACTGACAAAATAGCACTATTAAGGAGCCAATTATTACCTAAATATTTAGTATATTCTGGAGGGATTTTTTTCCAAATAGATTAATTTGTATCTGAACAACAGTACATAAATTGTCTGGAAATGTTATACATTGAGTATTGGAATGCAGTTCTACTTCACCATTTTTGATATCCAGCACAGTTGCTTAAAAAATATCTCTGCTGATGTATCATCTAGTTATTGTAATCGAATGTTTTTGGTTAATTAAATGTCTTGACGTTTCACCATAAAAACGATCGTTTTAAACATGCGTTTCGACGGCAATGAGGAATAAATAGTGACGTCCGCCAAAAATTACCTCACAGTAGAAGAGCATCATCACTGAATATTTTCTCGTTTCCGTTTAAATCGTACAAATTTCAATTTAATTATTCAAATGAATGGTTATGGACTATGGTACACTTATTGATTATGACTGAAAACTTTTGCAATACCATAGTCTGCTTTTTTTTTAATGTTACACATTGCGTCTGGTTTCTTATGAATGTCTAATGACAGCTTGAACGCTGATTGTGCAGTTTGCCTACCATCTGACAAAGTGGCAGCAATGCCTGACCATGCTATTTCAATGCAATTTTTGTTACAATCGTATTTCCACAAGGCTGCACCTACATATTCAGCCACTAGAGGTAAAGAGGCACCCCTGCACCAGGAAATTCAGTTTCCGGAAGGAGGGAGAATCAGGGTCAACCGATATTATCCGATAAAGTCGTGTTAGTTTCTGAAATCCGATTTCAGATTCTCGTTCCTCGTCCAAGTGCCCATTTTCGGTATCCTTGTGCCAGGAGGTTCAGTCCCTGGAAGGAGGGGTGAGGGCCATTAGGGTCATCCGGTATATTATCCAGCATATATATATAGTTACGGAACTTTCTAAAATACAATTTCAAATTATTTCTTTCCAACAAGAGAAACACCCGGAATGCACTTTTTACTTTCCTCGTCTCAAGAATTGTAAGGTAAGTCCCTGCCATGGTTCGCGTATTCTTTATTTGGCATAGTTACTGGAATTTCTCGAATTGGATTCAATGTCTAGATCTGTAGTCCCAAAATACGTCAGGGACCTTCTTTCTGCGTATTTACGTCTGCAAGTTAGGACGCTGTCGTGGTCTGCGTATATTACGGTCGTCCGGCATTATTCGGCAGTTACCAAAACTCCTAAAATCCGTTAGCTTGACCACTAGGCTACCGTGGTCACATGAGAGTTATCAGACAAGAAACACTAGGTCAACTGTCGTCAGAATGATATGAAGTTTTACGATGTCTGCGAGGAAAGTGCAGCGAAATGTGGAGTTGATGAGACATGGCAACAGTAAACCACTATGGCCTGCAAAGTCTCTGTTGAGATGCGTCAGTGGACTTTACTGTGCATATAATTTTGACAAGACTTTCTTGGTAAATTGATTGTTAGTCACTATATACCATTTGAAACAACTTAAACTGGTTTTATCTACTTTGAGGTAGTATGACAGTTAAACTTTCAGTATATCAAAGAAGTCTGGTTGGTTTAGTTTCATTTCTGAGCTTTTGAGTATAGCAAGCGAATGTTAGTTATTACGATCTGTATGTTGTACTTTCGTATACTTAATAATGGTTATTACTCCGAGGAAACCAGAAAATAATATCGTTCTGAAATATCACACTTTTGCGACAATAACAGAAATTATTTCTGCAGTTGATGTAGGGGAATTATATATAGGTATACAAAGAAATTTTGACAATAATAAAAGAATCTTTATACTGTACCTAGAAAGAGTGGAAAATGTAGGAGCAAAGGGAAAACTACTCCAAGAACTAATAAAATCCTGGCAAGAAATATTATAATCAATGCAAGGGAAACATGCTTACAAGATGTTTATTGGCAAATTAATTCATTGTTAGTAATTTAAATACACACCATAAACTTTTAGAAGCTAGTTGGAGAGCAAAAAACCAAATAAGAAACAATTTTTAATTTCTAAAATTTTAGGAAAACGTTTAACGTGGACCAAAATATAAAAATTATATACTGTAAACCATCTCGCTGCGTAGTTATTTTATCGTAATAGGTTCACAATTAGCGTATTTTTTTATTACGTATTTCAAATCTACATTTTAAAGTTAGAATATACAAAAAGAAAAGAAAAATTGTAAAATAGTTTTAATTTTAAAATATAGAACTTTAGATCATAAAATCATGAGCAGGAAATCGTAAATAAAAACATAAATAAGAATAGTACGGATTGCACAGCTAAATATTCGGAAAAAATGCATACTCGTTAAAATCGCGGGTTGCGCAAATTTTGCTACATCTACGTTGCCCGTGGAAATTGCAAGAACGCATAGCGAGAGGGTTAAGGACTAGAAGAAGTTTCAGTAAAGAAGCTCATATACAATCAAGTGCCGCTGAATTAGGGATAGCAAGGGCTATGCAAATTCTGTCACGCTGAGCATCATTTCCGCACTAGTGAGGACGTTGTGATAACTGCATATATAGCATACACAGTGGTTGTTCTGAATTAGTATGCCAGTATGGGTAAACTGCCTGATTTAGACGCCTTAGATCGCGGACAAATCGTATGTGCGTGATGCATGGGCCATTCAACTTCCAAAATAGTCTGAAGCTAGGATTTTAAAGGTCGACAGTGTCAAGAGTATACTAACAATACATGAAAGGTGGACAAAAAACTAGTTATCGGGCAAACTGCAAATGACAATTAGCCTTGATAGTGCGTGGTGAGAGACGGCTCAGATGTATGGTACGTAGCCAGTGAAGTCAAACATTAGCTCAAATTAGCACTCAATTGAATGACAGTTCCAGTCGTACAGTCAGTAAACGGTTTACAGTCTAAATGCTAGCTTCACCGTATATGTTTCGGGAGATGTCGACCGACGAGAGTACAAATGCTCAATACTCGCCATCGGGCTGCACGTCTTGCCTGGGCAAGAGAGCACAGAGACTGGAGTGTAGGGGACTGGAAACGAGTAGCATGGAGTAATGAGTCTCGATTACGACTACTTAACGCTGACCGTAGAATCAGAATATGGCGTCAGGCTCATAAAGCCATGCATTCTGCATGCAAGGTCGGAACTGTACATGGGCATGGTTGCTTAATCATGATCTGTGGTGTTTTTTCGTGGGGCGTTTTGGGATATTTGAAACGTGTACCAACCTCCCTCAATACAATTCGGTACATAGAATTGGTGGGTGATCAGTGCCATCCGTTTATGCTGTTCTGTTATCCGCAGGGTAATGGAGTTTCCCAGCAAAACAACTGTACCTCTCAGATGTCCCGGTTGGCTACTGGCAGGTTGAATGAGCATTCCTCTGAATTTCTGTCATAAATTGGCCCCCTAGAAGCCCAGATTTAAATCCTATTGATCATCTTTGGAACTTTTTAGAACTAGGCGGGAAAGGCCATCACACAGCACGAACGAACCTTAAAGGACATCTTTAGCCAATATTTAGCAAGTCATTTCCCCGTGGAACGTTTCCAGAAACTTGTAGAATCTATGCTTTGTCTTTCTATTGAGATATTCATTACTTCCCAAATTTAGACATTAAAAAAATTAATTCGGTTCGTATTCCATTTTTGTTTCCGGACACATTTGTATATGAATTAATTTTGAATGAATAGGAATAACTATAATATATCTATGTAATAATCGAGATTAAATTATAGTACATTTGGAAGAGTCCCCTGATTCCTTTTGGGTTAAAATTAAAGGCGATTATCCCACAATAGCCAAAAAAGCTTTCAAAATATTGTTAAGGTTTTCAACATCTCATTTGTGTGTTTTCGGATTTTCAATATTAAGAGGACACAGTATAATTCAATTGACCAAAATCGGTCAAAAAAATCAAATGTAATTTCTTTATCCTAAATTATTCTTTATATACATTTCTATAAACTCACAAACTTTGAAATCTCTAAACTTTAAAAACGCAGAATTATGATAGCTTTTACGTTCCTTTTTATTCACATCCCTATGACAAATCAAAACTTTAAACTTACTTTTTACTTATCTCAGAAAGATAAATTAACTAATTCGTCTTTATTTAAAATGCTAAGGATATTTTTCTATTGTACCTAAAGCTTTGATTTTTGTTTACCAATTGCCAATAGTACATGCAACGTTAGTGTGCCTTTTTGAATCAAAGTAATACTTATTTTTCTAAAAAATAATTGAACTCAGAATTTATACAATATTTAAGGAATTTTCAATATGCATTCATAAAAAGAGGTATTGTACGAATAACAATCATGTTATCGCAAAACCCATACCAACTTTTGTTATGCAAAGTATAACGTACTTGTAAATCAAATTTCATGCGTGTATATAAATTTTTGTAGGAGGAGTAGCATTTTAAAATAACTTCATAAAATTTAAGATTTTTCCTTAAAACATTATATGGCTAGCTTTTTATAAAAGTTTGTTTGTACAAAATCTGTTTTACATAGTATACACACATCGGAGGCAACCAAAAAAATTTGAAAATCCTTAAATTAAAAATTTGTGCGTAAATCGTACTATGTCCCCTTAGCAAATAAAAAACGATTAAAAAACGATAGTTTTAAATATAGATGGCAAAATGAAAGTCAATCAAAAATCATCAAGCGCAAATTTCACACATCAAATGTATTGTTACAATTAATTTGTACAAAAGGTCGCTCACACTTTATAAAAACGATTTTGATAGATATGTTTATCACAAAATACCGTACTTTTTGTGGCGATTTGCTTCTATCTGATAGCCCTGATCCTTGACAAGAGCTATAGCTCGAATTTTTCATGAAAATAAACTTTTTCTCAGTACTCACGCCAGTTTTATTCCCTTCCTCTTGAGCCGCTTTCCTAAGTCCCTTCAATGTTCTTGGATACCCTTTTCCTTGAGCTCGTTTTAATGCACTGAAAGAATTAAAGTTCATTGCCAGCATAGGGGGAATTTACACGTATTTTATTAAATGAGATACACTTTATTCCTGTTTCTGATTCTTTCTTTGCTAAATAATCGGCAGTTGACTTAGACGAGTGGCTAGAGGATTTGTCCATTAGAAGCTCAACTTTATGAATATCCTTTTCATATAAAGTTCGAATTTCTTCTTCAAAAATTAGTTCTAAATTATTCTGTTGATCGCGTGCAAGCGCGTAGAGCGATATAATTTGGTTGTACACCAGACTCTTTTGGTTTTTATTTTGACATTGTTAGAAAATTCTGCAACTATTACGAATCCCTTTAGGATCTTTAGAGACTATAATGAAGAAGCCATTTCGTATTACCGTCTCAGCTGAGCGATAGAAAATTAATTTTCTTTTACTACGGTCACTTAAATATGTCCATATCTCATCGAGTGTTACCACAAATTTCCATATTTCAACAGCTAGGTATTTTTTATTCAATTTTCAACAATTTAAAGTTTTTCAGCAATGTGTTTTAAAAAATGAGACAAACTTAAGGTTTAAACATCTGTTTTAACTTTAAATCCTTATAAAAATGATTTTATTTACGGTACCGGATGATGTTACTCGTTTCGATGCAATGAATCTCTCAGTCAACGGATTTTTCTTTAGGATCACTTTTTTGATAGTCGTCTGCGTTTGAACAGTCTTAGGAGGAAGTTTCGTGGTCATGTTTTCATTTTTACTTTTTGATAGATGCTTTTTTTTCTTTCAAATTTAATATATTATAAATACCTACGATTGAAATACAATTTCAAATCACTTTTTAATTTGTTGAGATGAATATTTCTCTTTAAAAAGAGTAATTACGTAATCTTCTAGAAATCAATCAATTTTAAAAGTCATTTTTAAAATAAATCCATTATTTTACATTAAAATCAAAAGAATACCTTAGCAGACGATTATCCTGAGGTTTCTAACTTTTATTCTCAAAATGCGAATGATAAAATGAATTACAAAATCGTTTCCATAAAGTGTGAACGACCTTTTGTAATTAATTATTGAATAAATATTTTGCTGCTTTTGGCGTACATTTATAATAACATTTTATTTAACATTCAAAATTATTACTACACACTATTTTACACACTGTATTATAGATGTGTGAAATTCTTTTAAACTTATTTTACTGTTAGTGTGCCATTAAATTTTGAAATTGCTAAAAATGTACCGCCACGGTAAAAAGGATGAGAATCATTGATTTACTGCAATATCTCACTATAACATTAACAATTTAAAATAGTTAAGAAATATCTATTTTTATTCCTAAAAGGAGTTAGTATATCGAAATAAAAACAATGACTCTAAAAAAATAATAGAAGGACACAAGACGCATGCTTATATTAAATAGTCCCAGATATAAATCACATGAGAAACCGTCCGTATTAAATTACATGTAAATATTCTACAATTAGCAAATTAAGCTTAATCACATTTTGATAAATGATCGTCATAATTACTTGAGTAAATTATAATTACCCTGGGTATATATATATATATAAGTTAAGTATTAAAAGTTTTCTGTGTGTGTAACTTAAGACACGATCAAATTTGCAGTAATTATGCGTTGATGTGGTACAAATGTATTTTCTTAAATAATCGTTAGTTAAGGTATCCGACTGGGTTCAGAGACAATTTTCTAAAATATAACTTAAATAATAATTTAGTTGTTACTTTTCAATTAAGTATGTTGCAAAACTATGAAAATACAGCAAGAAGAATTTTTTTGAAAGCTTGTTTTTCAAAATATTGAGAAATTTCTACCAAAATATTACAAAAAATTGCTTTATTGCAAACAACTCTAAAAATATATATATCACAAAAATAAATAAAATGTTTGCAGAAATACAATTCTTTAACGTTTCACTATGCTTTATACTAAAAAAGCTCAAATTCTATTGTAAAATTATGAAATACAGGTGCTCAAAATGGGAAAACCCAGAATGTTTTTAAAAAAAACTTTTTTTTCTTATAAAATTACAAATAAAAAAATACCTTAATTGAAAACCTACCCTTAGCTTTTAGCAGAAAGCATTTATTATAATACAAAGTTAACTGTAGTTAATCAGTTAACTGTTGCCTATTTTAAAGTAAAATATATCTATTAAAAAATTTATAGTGAAATAAAGTTTACTAAACATAAAAAGAATTCGTTAAAATATTTTAAATGAATAAAATCTCATTTTGCCGGTAAAAATCAACCTAAAACTCACACGTCCGGTTTCGATTTGGGCTTATACCTCAAATATATAAACAGCTATAACTTTTTTTTCTAACTGACTCAGAATTAAAAGTACGATATAGTCTTAGAAAGCTTATTAAACAGGCTACAAAAATAGACTATAAAATAAATTTAGATTTTTTTTATGAAAATGGTGATTTTAAACCAGTAAGATACCTTAATTAAAAAGTTTCATTAAGTGATATGAGTAAACAAATCGTACTATATATAATAATATTGTTTTGTAACTTATATAACCTTACTTACGTTTTTCATTGAAAATTCGTACTAAAGATTATGTTAAAAACTGTAAACAAAGAGAAAAATTATACTCAGAAAATTTAAACTAAATATAATATTCAAAATCATGATTAAATAATATTCTTAGATTATAATTGGTAATATATTTCTTTTTAATACCATCAAAGCTATTGGAAAAATGTTGCTTATTATACTTTTACGTTTTATTTAGTTCACATTGAATACAATATACAGTGAAAAGCATATAATCTGAATTTAGGTGTGGTTTTTAAATATTTACTGAAAAACCGATGTTATAATTAATAATAACAATAAGTGATATGTTTTATAATAACTGATAAATAAAATTAATACTAATTTTGTAAATATTAAATAAAAATTATTATTCCGTCTATATTTGAAAGACGAGAACTCATGTCTCGTCTTCAAAGTGTTAAGGCCGATGTAGCTCCTGATTTCGGTGCAAGAGACACATGAGTTAAGGCCCTAGAGCAGGGATGGTGAACCAGTGGCACTCGTGCCATCAATGGCACGGGACACAATATTTTGGGCACGCCAGAGATCAAAATGGTTTGCAATTTATTTCAAAATAACAAAATTCACTGTGAAATATTAAGAACAAATACGAGTGATCAGTTGCGGGGCGGCGGGGAGCATATTCGTTTGTTGTTGTCTCTTAGTTATTGCCTCAGTTACATCTTGGACTACAGTTGCTTATGATGCAAAATTTGTCTACGCATAGCATAATCAATTTTGCTCACAAAAGTGAACCATAGGAAAAATAATTAATGGCTTAGAAACCATTTTGCAGATGACTCCGATTCAGCATGCATTCTACTAAAAGTAACATCTTGCAATCTTAATATAAGTTATTTGTCATACAATCTGCAACAACAGAAGTCACATTAATGTTACTTTAATTTCAATTACATGTATAACTAAAAATTTTACAACTATATAGTGCACAAAAGGTATTTTTTCGTAATAAATAAATCGTTTTGAGTTATTATTATTTGCTTTTATTATTTTCCCAAAAATGACAAGTCAGTATTATTTGACTCATTGAACACTTCTTTAGAAAAAATGGCACGTTGATCCATAAGGATTCACCACCCCTGCCCTAGAGCTACTGATAACCCACAGTGTAGAGATAGTATAATGCGTGCTAAATCTGTATAAGTCTAGAATTCCTTCCGTCAGCTGTCCTCGTCCCTAGACCAAGGTTCTAAAAAATTGAAAAATGATATAGTGTTTAGTATGTCTGAAGTATCACATACACACACACACACACACACACATCTTCAGTAAAAATACAAGACGTTTTTTTCTTTTTTAAAAAAATTGTATTAGTATTACACAAAAAATTAAAATTTTGTTTCCCATACCTTAAATTAATTTGTACTTTATGATGTAATCTTAAACACTGGTAAACTTGATTTATGCGGTAAAAAACTAAGAAGAATAATGTGTGTGTTTCCTCATATTGATTTAAATAAACTATATTTATTATAGTTCGGTATCTGAAAGTTAAATTTAAAATGTTCTCTTGGCAATGTAGAATGCAAGCAAGCTTAGAACAAAAATTAAAACGATACAAATTAAAATTTTTAATTTTTTTCCAAATTAAAAAAAAAACGTGATATTTTTGAATTAAACAATCAAGTTGTACGATTTTTGGCTATTTTAAAACAAATAAATTACGGAAACCAAAGAATACTGTTTCTCAAAAGAATGATATATTTTAACATAGTTTTTAACAAATGTCTATTGTAATTTATATGTAAACCAAAATTTTTAAAAAAATAGTATATCTTTTGAACTACGCAAAAGGGAGCATGAAGTTCATACTATGAACTAATATATTTCCTAAATAGTTATGCTTCATAACAAATATAACATAAATACACATCTAAATGTTTATTTTCATTACAATATAATCTATGTGTTTTCTTTCTGGGCATGAAAACACTTAGCATTACTTTTTGAAGTTCTCACGTGTCCAATGATAGAATTAGAAAAAATATCAAAAGTTGTTTTTTGTCTTTTTTTACTACTTACTTTTATAACTATAGAAATGTTTTGTATTATTAAGTGCTTTTAAAAACGTAATTTTTTTTTTTAAATATCTTTAAGAAAGCTAAATTTATTTTTTTAATGGTTATTAAACGAGAGAATAAGTTATTTTTTAAAGCTATATACCATAAAGGCTAAAGAAGAAAGATAAGAAAAGGCTAAAATCACATTATTATGTGAGAGTGACTAAATTCGAATGAATCGCCTTGCAGAAGATAAAGAATAAACGGGATTGGTGTTTCAGAAGTGAAACATTGAAAAAAAAAAGAATCTAATTAAATTTCTGAAATGAAATACGTCATCTTTAAGTAAAGTTAGCCAAAAAATTCAATTACTCTTAAGATTACATTTTTTAAACATAATAATTATACAAATTTAATATTTCTGTCACTTATAGCCTGTAAACTATATTGTTTAATGGTTAATTCAAGGAAACGAGATTATGCAGAGAAATTTATGCCAAAAAGTCCTTCTAGTAATTATTATTTCAAAATTTATTTAATTAATAGAGCTGATAGGTGAAATATAAAAATATCAAAGAAACATGTTTAAATATAAATGAATTCGCTATTTAATCGCTTACAAAAATATGTTCAAGCATATTCAGTAGCTTTCTAACTTGTACCATCAAGTGAGTATCTTTTAATTTAGATGGAAAAAGTACATGCACTGTATATTGAATGCATTATTCATTATGTAAATAGCAACGGAACGAATTTTTTGTTGTTTGGTTCTTCTAAACAAGTTATTTTATCTCATCCTCTTTTTCAGGCCGTGTTATCCTAGTGCTTATAGTCACGAACTTGTAGTGATCGTTGAAGAGTTATAGAAGCGAGTCCTTATACCACTGAAGACCCACTGTGAAGAAGTTCTGCTGCAAATTCAGTCTGTCAATGCTCAAAGTCTTCATGTTGGCGAGGTGGGGAATTCCAGTTGTTTCGAATCCCAGAAAAGGCACGGATGTCCGTGAATATACAGTGCCTTAGCGGCATAGAGATACTCCAAATAGTCGTCCAACTGCAAGTTTTCTTGTTAGGTAAGTTGGAAGCCTCTGGCTAACTGCAGGATGCTCAAAGTTTGGTATGTTTTGAACAAAATTTTTGTCCTAGTAATGTTAACTATCACTTTATCGGGCAGGATAGAAGACAGTTTCACTTACAAATACAGATATTAGTGTGGTACAAATGTATAAGTATTGTGGTGTAAGGAGAATATGAAACCTCTATTTCGACAATGTTAAATTTGTTGTTTTCGATGTACCTTTTCTCAAATTCTGTTACATGTACATGCTTGAAATTTTTCATGCAATTAAAGTTCACGTCTCTCCTTATTCTGAAATGAGCGCTTAGTTAATTTTGAAGTTTTTCATAATTTATAAAATATTTTATCAAACATAGTGAAATTTGACCCGTTTTTCACATGAACAAAATTCTAAAAAATGAATTTTTGAGTTTTTACAAAAGGCTCATTTCAGTATATATTAGCGATAATTACAAATATATCATAAAAATTTACATACCTGTGAAGAGCAGTTTCTCAGAAAAGGTACATCGAACATCAAAATTTACATTTTGAGATAAATTGATTTTAATGTATGCAGTGAGACTTCTAATCGGCTATAGGAAATAAAAAAAAATAAAAGGCTCAATTTACCATAAATGATATATGTTTTGATTTATATCAGATGTTGAATTTTCAATCAAATCGAAGTACTTTGTTTACATTTTTCACCATTCAAATGGGCGCGGCCCTATTTCAATGATTATTTAAAAATAGGTTTTAAGATCTTCTAATTATCCTAGAGGTTAAAATAGGGTATTTTTAGAAAGGTTTAAAATCTATATAATTTGAAAATGTAAAAATCTTAAATTGTCAAAAAAAACAAGCTTTATCTTTTCAACACGCCTGAACTTATTGATGCAGTTTTAACATGACTTCCACTCTAAACAAGTATTTCTCTTCTTTTAAGGTAAGTGACTACCCAAAGCTCGCCGTTTTGCTGAAAATGTTTTAAACTTCTATGTTTTTATTTTATAGCCCATACATCTGAAATTCCAAAAACACTCTATTTTTGTTTATACGATATTTAGAATCAAAGTTATAGCATAATTAGTAAACCGGAAATGGAGTTTACAAAACCAGAAGTAGATCTATACACAAAATATTTTTAAGATATTAAATTGAGATTTTCAGAACATGTATTATTTAGTTCTATCTGTGTTATGAATCAAAGTCTTATCTCTGTGTATATATTTATGTACTTAATTGTTTTTTATGAAAAAAAAATTGCGTTTTTGTATAAAATTTCGCATATTTAAAAAACTTTCAAAAGTATTACAAATCTTTTAATTCCTAACACATATAAAGCTGTAATTCAGGTAATGTATAAATATTATTTGAATACGTTCATTAAAATTGTGTTTAACTGCAATTTTTCATCAAAATTTCACTAAAAACGACAGTTGTTATAGTCTATGAAACTTTCCAGAAAACAGCAAAAGGTTAAAAAAAGTTCCGAATTAGTTAAAAATGAAGCTAGAGAGATCTTGACCTATAAATATGGTGAATTAAAAATGTACGATTAGTAGAAAATATTTTATAATGTATTAAAGCGTTTTCTGAGAAAATATGTTTTTCAATTGTTTGCTTTACAAGTTCTCTACAGGATTTCTTTTTAAAATATTGAATTGAAATTTTCAGAAAATGTTTTAGTTAGTTTTATCTCAAGTATAGACTATAATCTAATCTCTGTTTATATATTATGCATTTTATTCCACTTTTTGTGTGAAAATAACATTGGATTTTGTAAAAAATTGAGTTCTTTCATAAGAAATGATTTATTTCAAAAACATTCAAAAGTATTGTAAATCTTATAGCTCTGAGCACAGATAATGATGTTACTTATGTACTGTATAAATATTATTTGAATATATTTGTAAGAACTTGCAAAATACAAGGCTTACAGTAACAGAAATTTTTCACTAAAATTTCTCTCAAAATTCCCAATTTATTCAAAATTATTTTTAATTTTGTTGTAATTGTACTTGAAATCCTCGATTTATGCCAGATTTCAAATAAAACAAATGTTTTTTTTAGTTAAAAATTTATATATTTCAAAAAAAGTGCTCCGAAGTTAGTCACATACCTTAATATTATTTTTATTAACTTATTCTCAAAATTACCTATTTCATTCTCAACAATGGATTTTTTAGTCACTTAATAATTTTTATACTTGCAGTGATCTGTCTTAAAATCAAAGTTCTTTAATTCTAAATGATTTACACGACATAAATATAAAAATCACGTAGGTAAGTTATTTTGTATATCAAGAAGTTAATAATGATATAGTTGTTTACTTGAAAATATAAAAGAAATAAATTCCAAGCTAATGGAAATAGGATATTAGTTAAGGAGAAAGTATAAATTATTATAAATATACTTATTCAGTACGAGTCGGCAGAAGTTTCTTAGCTGGGATTTCCAACCAAATACCTGTATTAAAAATCATAAAAAGGGAGAGTTTTCTAAATGCTATTAAGATTATGCTATTGAAACTATTTTCACTACATATCCTAGTATATAATTTTTTCAACATCAACAGCTATTCACAATGGATTTTTAAAGTGGAATCTACAATATATATATATATATATATATATATATGTAACCAATATAATTGAAATCTCCTTTTATCAAGTACTAGCCCATTTTCTGTAATTGACAATAAAATAGAAAAAAAGATAAATAAATATCTCTGTATATAACTTTCTTTTTTTATTACAACTCCGAATGTGTTTGTTGCTCCGAATGTTTCTGATTGATCTCCTGAGTGTAGTAAATAGAGGGTACCTTTTATCAACAGTCGTAAACATTTCATTTTTACTTTTACAACATACTGAAGAAGGTTTGATTTTAGTGAGACCGGAAGTGAGATCAGTTTGGCTAAGCTTTTTCCAATAAATCGCTAAGCGACAGAGCAAGAGAAAATAAGCTCTACGACTGCTCAAGGTCTAGGAATTCAAGTTGTAAAGTGCCAATAAAAGTTTTGTAGAACCACATGCGTGTGATGTTCATTATGTATATATATATATAGTAATGAAACATAAAATATATTTCATTATATTTTTTAATAACATATCTCTGTACACACGATTGTACTGGGAATATTAGAGTGTTGAGACAAATATTATTCAACTGAACAAAGAAAAATATAGTAAAATTATAGAACATTATATTTTGAAAAGTAATCAATAAACAAACAAAAATGTAATAAAGATATAGAACATTATAATTTGAAAAATAATTAATTTTTAAAATGAATTTCATAATTTTATATTTAGGCATTTGTAATTAACTATATTTTGTATTTTATGTAATCTAACTGTATTTATATTTATATTTGTACATCTGGGAACAATTTCTTGTAACCTTCTTCAGATTATCCGATTGGCAACAGTGGGTATATTTTGATTAGACTAGTTGCAATGTTTTGATGCTAGATCAGCTAAGCCTAATGGAATAAAACGTGCTCTTCGAATTCTTTGAAGCAACTTTCTATTTTTTTTTAAATGTTATAGAACCATACGTTCATAACAAGAGCATGAAAATACTATTATATGAACAGTCAAATACACGTATTCATGCACCGTAGAGTCTATTGTTATATCATTCGAAAACCTTCTCATACGCTTGTTTTACTAATAATATGTAGTTTTATATAAAAATTATGTTATATTGAGCAACATTTCAAACTTTCTTAGAGTAAGACATGTGAAAGTCAGAAATTCCTGCATTATTTTTTGTAGTAAAACCTTTCATTGTTTTTCACAAGTTATATAACAGTGAGAGGTTGTTTTATTCTTTTCACTTTTTCTTTTCCTGGTACATTTCAAGCCATTGATCTGTTTATAAACGAAAATCTATAAATATCTGTTCTGCTTTGAGTTTTAGTGATCAGAAATTCACTATATTGTTGTAAAAACAAGAACATTAAAATAATATTAAAATTGATAGCTCAAGAATAGAAAGAAAATATTTCAATGGAAGCAGAGTTTGTGAAAAAGACACACAAAAGAAAATACCTTCTTCTAATTTTAGTTTGATATGGGTATTGTGGTTATAACACAAATTTTATTTGCCAAAATTATTGATCATACCACATGATACCCTAAGCTTAAGTAAATAATTGGAATAAATATTAATATTTATGTATATGGCTGATATTCGAATTAAAGTCATTCTCATGAATCTGAAGATAAAATGACAAAAAACGTAAATAAAAAATTTAAGCTGTAAAATGAGGAAATCAAAGTAATTAAAAACTCTACTAAATTAATGGAGCAAAGGAAAATAAAATATTGATATTGGAAATTCCCCCAGCCACTTTCACTGTCTGATACTTTTGCTTTTCTCATTGGAACAGTTCCTTATAGAATTACATGTATTTTGGCTCAGCGTGCTTTATTCTTTGATGTATATTATTCATTTTCTTCCACAACATTGGAAGCTAGACTTTTATAAATTTCAAAAAAGGATGTGAGATGGAAAATTTCTTAGTTGTGCTTAAGATAGAACAATAGGACTTTAATAACACCTATTACAAATGCAATCTAACAACTGTTAATTATGTTTCTGACGAAATCTCTAACCTTTGATTAACACGAGATAAAACATTTGTCCTTTTGGAGCAATTAATGTGTTTGTTGAGGAACAAAACTCTTTGTCTTAACATGATATATGTTTTTTTTTGCATCTACACTATTCCTGGTTTCAACTTATTTAACTTAAAGTAGCTTAGTTTTGCGCTTCTTTAAACCTTTCAACTATTACTAAGGAATGTACAATATCTCCACTGTTTTGATAAAATCTTCAAGTTATAGTTCCATGTAGTAAGAAAGAAAGGATATCAAGGTATGTGGTGAAATTTTTTTGTGGGTCGTAGCAACAAGCTGAAGACTTACAAGTATTAATTTTCTGACACGTACATCTTTGCTGTTGTTGTTACTTACGCCACCTGATCGACAGTAACATCAGATCAAGGTCCACTAAATTCATTGTGGTGAAGGGCTAGATTTTTACTCCCGTCTTTAACCTTAGCTTCGAGAGCCATGCAGATGACAGTACGATTTTGCTCGGTCCCACACCAATTTTGAGGGAAAACACCCTTGGGGTGGTCAGGGGCCTCCCACCTCTGTTCCCCGTCCACCAACCTCACGTGGCTTGATGGCTATTTAGAGTACCCCATGCCGCGAAGGCAGTATGCAAATACAAACATCCCTACCTTTTCTGGGATAAGAATCCAGGCTCTACGGAACAACAAGTCAGCCTCATTAACCACTATACTTGATAGCAGGCCATGTACATTTTTAAAATATAAAGATTCTTCACATATTCAGATATACATAGATGGATGTAATCCAAAAGAAATCGATGAATTTCATTTAGCCCTGTTTGGTGCTTGGAGAGTTTCTAGTTCAAATAAAAGTTTACATTATTAGTCCAAAATTAAATACAAATCTTAAGCAGATAAAACATTTTCCGAACTGGAATGTATGACAGTCCATATTTTTCCTTGCAATCAAAATGCAAATCAGCTACAGTAGGTCCTCATAAATGTTATCCTCCTTTCAAAAGTTATATAACTCCTTAACTTTTCTTCGATAATAATCTATTTTACTACTCCAACCCATTTTAAGTCACATTATAACTGCATTCATGAGTTTCTAGCCAATCAGTTCAGAAATTCATGTAACATTATTGTTACATGATACATGTAATCATGTGTGTTTCTGGCTAGCTAGTGTTTCCGTGTTGAGAACTTTGATATTTACTGAAACTTTCTTTTAAAAAGTACATATTTGTCACCAACAGTAATGTTCATAGGTAAACAAATGAACTTGATATAAAAGCATACGCATAATGCAAATATATATATATATATATATATATATATATTATTTTGAAAACTTTGTGATCAATCTTTAAGTTTCAAAATCTTTTCTCAATTGTCAAATTTAATTTCATCTACACTTTTCAAATAGAACAAGTGAAAGTAGAATGTCTGTTTTGGAATTCAATGGAGAATACGTATTATATTCATGACGTGATCATTCAGCCCACTGCCTCAACACTGAATTAATTCCTTTTATTTATAACAATATTTCTTGAATTTACATTACAAAGAAAATTAAGGTGACAATTCATTAAACAGACAAATGGAAGTAATTTTTTTTTAGTGTTGAAATTTTCGTTTATGTAAGGTATCCGACGACTTGCAACAACTTTAAAAAAAATGGTGATATGGAGATTTTTTTTTTGTGGTTTTTAGATTTATTTAGTACATGTTTGGAAAAATACGCTAAAATTAAGAAGGAAAAAAATATTATTACAAAAATGGAAAAAAGTTGTTAAGAAGTTACGAAAAATTACATAAACGGCCCCTTCTGTACATAAAGTTTATGAACAAATTTTCACTTTTGATGTGTTGTTTTGCTATTCCATTTTTTAAATGACCTTCAGAATAAGAGATACTAAATTTTTGCAAAAACTAGAGCACTTTATCTTAGTTATTATAAGAAATTGTTTAAAAAAAAAACAGTGATTATATTCACATAAGGGACTGTAAATTTTGTAATAAAGCAGTGATTGATAAATCTGAAGGTTAAAACACCTCTACTATTATACAGAGAATACACAAAAAGATTCAGTTAATTATTTTCAAAACATTTTGAGCAATCACTGTTCCTTTTTGAGCATTTTCAAAAACAAAAAAAAATATTCCGAGTATAACACATTGTTAAATATTACAGCTTGCTTAAAAAATAGTGGCCTCTGCTTTTACTAAAACATCTATAGATTTTGTTCCATTGAATTGAAAATGATAAACTTCGTATTTTTATAAAGCTAATAAAGTGGTTAAAAAATAAAATCATAAAAAATTTCTGTCAATTTCTGGCAAAATTCACAATTTTAGGATAGTCGGATACCTTAATAATATACTCCTAGATATACTTTTCACGTTGCTACGACATATGACTTCATTACTAAGGAAAACTGGTATTAACAGCATGAATATATACAAACGCACTTTCATTCCACTTAAGAATTATACTGGAAAATTCCTCCTCGCAGTTTCTTGACAGTTTATAATCAAGCAAATAATCCTTATACATTTAGGTGTCACAGTAATTTTTCATCAAAGAATAAATTGTAGTCATTATTAGAAAAATGTGTTCTTGTTAGCGTGAGAATGTTTAGTGGATGGTAATGAAATAAATGTGGGTTTACTTGAAGTTGTGAATGTTAATTGATTATTAAGAACATAAATGTAATTTTATAAGTAACAGAAATGATAACTTTAATTTGATGGGCAGAAGGCTAAAAATTAATTTTTTTCCAATAGAATTTATTCATGTCATAAGAGATTTCTATGGTGTAATAGGTGACAATTATTTTTTCTCGTCATTTGGAAACTGATGTTTGAGAAAACATAAAGTCTTACATAAAGTTAAAACAGCTGCAGCTTTCACGAAAACTTGAATTCTCCTTTTATTACAAGCTTTTATTTTAATTGCAATGTAAATTGCTCGGGTGGAATCTTGCAACTCAATTTTGAAGCTGATGTTTTCAACCGATTAAGCTGACATTTTGAATACACGTTTAGTGTGGATGACAATTCATGTTTTGATCTTTTATATTCCAATATCGACCTAGTTACTGTAACGGTCTTGTTCAGGTGTTAAGACGAGCATGTTTACAAAAACAAAGGTGTGGACCGGGGACGTAGCTCAGATGATAGAGCGCTCGCTTAGCATGCGAGAGGTACGGAGATCGATACCCCGCGCCTCCAATTATTCTTTTTTTTTTTTCGTGTAAAATATTTTTAAAATTCGTTTGATTTGTACAACGGGATATTTTACAATACTTCCACTCAACATACGTACAAAGTATGTTATATTTTACTGTTCTAGAGGGAAAACTAAGAAAGGCAGATCTATCAAGCTATTTCTATTTACTTTGAAATATTCTACGATATCTATTTATTCGGGCGATTATAGTTTCTCCCGTAACACTTTTGATTGAGCTAGTTACTAAAACGATCTTGTTCAGGTGTTAAGGCGAGCTTGGATACAATGACACTGGTGTCGACAGGGAGCGTAGCTCAGATGGTAGAGTGCTCGCTTAACATGCGAGAGGTACGAGGATTGATACCCCCTCGCCTCCGATTTTTTTTTTCGTGTAAAATATTTTTGAAATTCGTTTAATTTTACAACGAGATATTTTACAATACTTCCACTCTGTATAAATACAAATTATGCTATATTTTACAAGCTTTTATTTAACTTGCAATGTAAAATGTTCGGGTGGAATCTTGCAACTCAATTTTGAAGCTGATGTCTTCAACCGATTGAGCTGAAATTTTGTGTACACGTTTAGTTTGGATGGCAATGCATGTTTTGACCATTTATATTCTGATATCGCAATTATTTAAAAAGACTAGCTGCATGGCAAGACGTTGCACGGGCTTTCTGTACTCTTATAATTTTTCCCTTTCCTTCTCAAAATCAGCACTTCTAATACTCTTTATCAAAATGACTTCCATCCCCTCCCCCTCCTCCACTTAGCCCAGCGTTTCTCGGGCCTTTACCGAGTGTATAACTTAAAATTGTCTGTTTCGAAAATTTTTTGCTTCTTTTCTTTGTCAGACAGGTTTATTTCCCCCCGGCGTTGCACGAAATTTTTTAAATGAATAAAATATTGTCATGGAAATTCCCCTTCCCCTCTTGCTATCAGAGCTCTCGAGTAAGTGAACATTCATCGAATCTTAAGCAACTTGGCACATGCAGCCATCTAGTGGCAAAAAAGTAATGAATTAATTGCAAAGAAAAAATTCGTAAAAAAAAAATTTTTCGACATTATATTTTTTAATTCACTAACTGTAAAAGATCAAAGTATGAGTTTTTTAAAAATCATGTTCATATAAACACATCGATATTGATTCATTTTAGAAAAAATCATAAAATATGTAAAGTATCGTTGTTTTGTGAAAAAAAAAAAAAAATCCTACTGTATCGAGACGAAATAAATTTTATTTCCAATTACAAAATTGCTGGCGAAGTTATCAAATGCGTGAATAAAAATTTGAGCATTTTTTTAAAAAAATCATAAAAACTAAGTGATGATGTTGTTTTGAATCCGGGTACAAACGTTACTATTCTAGCACTCTAAGCGATCGATCCACAAAATGTTCGGAATAAAAGAAATAAAAGACCGTTGAAATAAAAGGAAGAGATATGCAATTTCCCATTGCGTTATTTGTTAAAATTTTAATTTTTTTTCGAGCTTCATTTTTAAGTTAATGTCTTCAAACTTCATATATCGATTGCAAACAACGGTAATTTTTATACAAAAAATGTAACAAAAATAAT